>VYYJ01001732.1:0-27663 GCA_021029165.1 Cyphoderus albinus
ACCAAAGCAAGTAAATCTGTAGTGGGTAGGGCAACTTGGAACCCGAATATCTCGAGAACGGTTGCGAATTAGACAAAAGTGCAAAGAATGATTTTGGCTTAGAATTGCCTCAGGAATCGATGTACGAAGTCTTTCAAGTAAGTCGAGGTTCACCCTGTATAAAACATCTCATTTCGCAAAGATAATTATGCAAGCTACCAATACCTGCACAGATTTGGGGTTTCGTTCCACTGACTGATTCACCTTTTAAGGAATTTTGCGCTACTCGCCATTGTGTGAGGTCAAAATATGGCATTCCTTTAAAGCAATCTTGGTGCAGCGGTTAACATTAAACGAGGTGAAAATTTCACAAACGTGTAACATACAGATTTCTCAACTCAACCAGACAACGGAGAGACATATTAATTTCACTTTCTGATTGGTTATATGAACACATACACCTTCAACAGTAATTTTCATCAGGTTTCACCATCGTCAAATTTTACGTTGTCGATCAGTTTCGCAACAATCGTAACGATTATAGGCTAATACGCAATGATACTTACTTTTCAGCAGATATCTGAAGTGATGATCCACACAAGAGATTATTGCGATCACATTTTGTATTTGGAGAGGTTGGATAATGCACATTTCCCAAATCACAAATCCTGAAATTCATTTTAATCTCATTCTTCTTACCCATATGATCCGTTAGGTATTTCCTAACGTTAAAGCACGGTTAGAATTTGGATCAGGTCAGGTATGTGGGTTGTGAGTCAAGTCGAGAATTCCTTCAGTCAGTGAATGTGACGTGAGATTGAATGAGCGGGAAAAGCAATGACGAGAAATGAGATATAATAATATGGGAAATAAGTTAAGGCATGAAACGAGTGTTTGTCGGAATGTGAAGTTGGTTCTAGTTAGAGAGTGTAGATTAAATCAGATAAGCCAATCTTCTAGTCCCATCCCGGAGGTGACAGGAAGTGATAATAAGGGTAATAATAGTTTTGAAGCTGCTGCGTGATACTAACGTGTGGTTGTGCACGGCGCAACATTAGCTTCCTGTCAATAAGGTCCTATTAGAAAATAGCTTTATTAAACTGAAAGCAAATCGACATATCGGAGACATGGGCATACTCAGCTCCGCTCAGGGATCTTTATCCAACAAAGAGAAATTCCTTTTACAACCTGCTTCATTTCATAATGTTTGACTGGCTTGGGTGGTATGACTATGACTCGGACATTATTTCACCGTCCTGAAATAAAGTAAGAGTAACTAAAGTGGAGAGGAGGCTGATGATTGTGTAGGAGAATGCTGGTGGAGACGAAAAGTTTCCAAATTGCAAAGGAAACTAATGTCAGCAGCGTGCATTACTTTTACGTTTCTGGTCGTGGTAGTAATAATAAAGTAGTGGGTTCATATTACATCTGTGTATCTCTATCTCTTCTGTCTCAATGTTGGATTGTGCAATGCATTTTCCTCATTTACTATTTCCCATAGAAAACCATAAAACTAATGCACCTCTAAAACATTACTCTCAGCGGTGTGCTTTATCTCCTCATCTCATCCTCCACCGACGTACAACAACCGACGACGACCAAAGCAAAGCTCTGTCCTTTTTTCCTCCAGAAAATAGCACACACATTTCTCCTTCTGGCTAATAATGGGTGACGCTCCAGTTTTTCAACAGTGTACCTTCTCATCCTATTACAAAATATAACACGAAAAACTACAAAGATAATATTATCATTATTTCAAAACAACTGTGCCTCCGTCCATTTCGTCCTTTCCAATTTCATTCACTGTAAGACGGCACAGTTGTACTCTGCAGTTTTGGAATCAAAGACATTTTTAAATAATAAAATAAACACAATTTGCTCCGCTACAAACATAACGTTACCTAATATAGCTGTGGAAAGTACACTCAATATAAATCTAATGACGCTACACATGTTCATGTCTGCAAAGTCATTAGCCATTATATGAGATTTTAGGTGACTGGCTGCTAGAAAAGAAAGTTGAGAATTTTCTTGTGACAGAGAAAATTCGCTTCTCTGATACGATACAATAAACAAACTATCTTTGTAAACTTTGCTCAGTTGTCTGAATTTCAGGGTCTGCGGAAAGCACCCACGCTACGCTTGTACAACCCGACCCCCATCTTTTCATAGGTCTCCCTCATTTTCATCTATTGTTCTGGTTCTGGTTATAAGCAAAGGATAAAGGATTCCCATTCAAACTTCGTATGAAGCAAACAATTCCAGAGACCTAAATTTATTTGCTTAAAGTTGGAGGGTGGGATACAAATCAACACACTGGAAATCGACAACGCAAAAATTACTACTTTGGGTTCATTACGGGACGCCCTACAGGTTTTAGCAAGCTTTGATCAAATAATAATTGTATCACAAGAATAAGATAAGATGATCGATCACGATAATAATCCATGTGGGTGATGATGGGAGATTCCTTTAATTAAATGGTTGTCGCGTCGCCATCATTGTTATACATTCAACTTTATACCAGTGTCGTGTCTAAGCATAGATAAAATATGGTAAATGGATTGCTTGTCACGTATTCAGTATTAAAAGTATTAAAACAACAGTCCGAGAGTTTTAAACAGTTTCCACACAAGAACTCCACGCCTTAGGCAGAGGTAATTTGATAAAGAAGCTTTTTACAGTTTACAAATTGTCTTGATTCTTGTCAAATTCTTGGATGATACGGTACGATATTCCAAAGAAATACTCATTCTAGTTGACGCCGCGATTTTTAGAGTTATTTAATTTGTGAGACTATCGGGTTCGTGTTCGGGTTCGTGCAGAATTGTGAATGATGAATGACATTGACATTACATAAAGAACATTTAATCAGAAAAATTTACCTATCTATTTCCAAACACTTTTGAAACTGGAGAAAAGTTAATTAAATTTTGTTGGAGTGGGAAAGCATTTACCACTAGCACTCTTGGAAGCTGTCGGTCGTATATCAGCTAGCTACTATGATCATCCATTTTCACCAAGCTTCATTCATAGCCTCGCTCACAAACTACCTACCACGCTACCACTATGATGAAATGAACTCCGCGTTTGCTTGGTCATTGTTGTTCTAGCTCTGTTGAGAATTGAGTATTATATTGCAACGCAGGTTTCCTTTTTTGATGTTGGCAATGTGAATGTCCTCGTGGTCGTGGTCATAGCGGAAAGTGAAGCTTTAGAGCACGAAGAGAAGAACACATAAATGAAGATCCACATGAGACTTGTTTTAAAGAAATGTTTATGAGATGTTGAACTATTTGAAGTAAACAGGCACAGATGTTTACGAGATTTACTTAGCCAACACAAGTCTACGTACATGTTATAATGCACTTGAACAAATCATAAAGAAATAAGTTTTTATGTAGTTTTAGTAGTTTTCCGTGTTACCTGCATTGGACATCATCTATAATGATCAGACTTGATTAATAATTTATTAAAGACCAGTAATGTACATATAAGTAATCTTGGTAAGCATTTCATCTCGTCTGGAATCGTTATAAGCGAATGAAAAGAATAAGTTTCGAGTGAGTTAATTTGATGTTTACATTCAATATATACCAGACATGCTCTGCAGTCCTCGGTGTTTTGATTGTGTTCTAATTCTATCTGATTTTGAATGATGACAATAATCAAACTTGTTACAGCATAATTTGATTACATAAGTATCTGCCTCATTTGCATGTGAAAGTGTTAACTAACATAAGTATGGGGAAAAACTTGTGGCGTATGCATATCTGTATTTAAAAATCAGGTATAATATTATTCATAAAACACAATCATTTTTCTAACATTTCGCATGTATTTCATAGTTCATAAAGGTAATAATGGACTACCACTTGTGCGTGTAAATAAATAAGGTTGACTTTGCGATTTATTTCTATATGTACTATACTTTCTTTTGTTACAGAAAAGTGTGTGAGCATCCGACATCTGCAACACGGTGTCATCCATCATACCGGGAAAGCTAACTTGTTGCAAATAAAGTAAAATAAAGTGTTGGGCTCAACGGCTTGGAGTTCAGAAGATATCTTTATGCACGTTTTGAACGTGTACATTTGAAGTTCTAACTTGTTGGCATGAATTCTGTATATCTCGCCACAACCATTACCGTTCAGTGTCAACTCTACTCAAAGGTAGATTGTCTTGGGTTTTCTTGATCAAAGACCCGTGATTTGTAAACAGAAGTGGGCAATAAAGCCAATACGTGATGTTGTGTGGTTTTTATTAGTTTACGCGTTTGTGGTTCCACTTTACCAAAGACGAGGAAGAAAAGCGTGGATTTCCCAACTTTTAACACGTCTGCAAATCTAGTAGTCTGAAACCGCAGTATAAACCCGAGGGATTGGAATGCAATTTTGTCCAGGTAATCAAATTAGCAGCGAGTTTGAGTTTAAATAAATCATTTCTCAAGGCACGGATTATTTTATTGCGTTTGGTGGAAATCAAAACAAGCCTGGCTGGGTCTAGACTCTCAGGCACATCGTTTGGAAATTAGGAATAAACTGGTTTTGCGAGGAGAAGCAATTTTACATCGGTTGCTCAATATCTTTGATCCTATAGTTTTCTTTAGGCTTGTTTATTTATCCGGGTTGGACGGTTTTCTCGAAAATGTACAAAATAATTTGTCCTTTTAAGTGACTCGAGTAGAGAAATAGTAAAATTATGTAGTTTTAGAACTCTTTCCTCCGGCTAATGTTTTCAATTTTTAATTTTTGTCCACCTCGCTTCACATTAATTACTCCTACTCCAGTTTTTTTATTTGGAAATGCAGTTTACTTCATGATGTTAAAAAGCGTGTTCCATAATAGCTTTAATTGCAGTATAGCAATAGAAAATCAAGAAGCATAGAAAGTAAATGTCTTAACATAAAAATAAAATGCCTCCATCCCACTCTTTCCTACTTGTAGATTTTGGAAGAAATTGTTTAGGTATGCATGTTCCATTGCATGTAAGTTTTGAAATTGCCATGCATGTAGAAAAGTATGTCGTAGAGTTAAACTAACAGTGGCCTACCTCTTCATGTTGTTTTACTCTGTTTTCCCATTTCAGTGCAAAACGATTGAACGCCAAAGCTAAAGAGAAAAGTAGCGACTCGTTCGTTATACGAGCTGGTGTTTCGCAACAGAACGGTTCTAAAGTTCTAAAAAGCTTCTATGAAGTCGTGAAGAAACATCGAGCATGCAGCAGTGGAAGTTCTCAGCTCACCAGTTGATATAGTTGAAGTTGAAGAAAGACTTTGTTGAAACTTGGAACACTTTCAGAAGGAGCGAACCTATTCCATTCGCTTTCTTTTGTTTCTCAAATTACATATTACAAGAGTCGTCTCATCGTCAACATTACATACGCAATTCATTTCGTTTGAATCAGCAAACGGATCTGAAGCTTGCTCGACAGAAACGCAGCAGCCTGATGGAGGCGGTATCGCATAGTCTTTTCTCCAGATTTCAAGTCACGGACTAGTGCGAGAAGTTACAAGGATTTTTGGTATGTTGTTACAGTTAAAAAGCAAAAAAGCTGAGTCTCAGCAGGCAATGGCAAGCGTGCTTTTCTTTCCACATGTAAAACTTTTTGTCTTCTTTCACGGTGTTTCAGCACTTTTTTTGCCTCCCCCAGTTCCAGTGCAACGCAAAGACAGAACAGAACGATGATGGCCAATTTATAAAGAGTAATTCTTCATTTCCGCTTTTGTTATTTTGGATAATTAGGAAAGGTTGAACAAATCGTTTTCCAGCTTCTGACTACCTGATTAATGCATTTCAAGTTCATTGTTCTTTTTTTGTGCCATTACCATCATTGAATAACGTTTGGTTGCGTCTGCCTTTTTTGTCGCACATTTTGTCTTACCTAACCCAAAGACGCTCATTCTGTATTCTTGACGATATGATGAAGCTGGGAAAGAAGCCAAGCTGAGATGTAGTTTAGTTTTTATTTTAAAAAAGAACTGCGTTGCGAATTGCGATGCGATAGCCGTGCATAAATGTTCCAGTTCCAGTGTTCTTAGAACGAAAGGCATGAGAGAGGGGAACTCTGGAACTGGACTGCTGCTTCCACACTCGCTGCTGGAATCAGTTTTATGCAGTCTTTTTTCGTTGACTAGCTCTGTGCGAGACTCATCAGATGATGAGTGTTCTCCGTGGACGCTGTACATGTAGTTTCGTTCGATCGATTCCCTTCCAACTTTCCAGTTCCAAACCAAAATAACACATTGTGTGCCCAACTCAAACCAAAACATTCATTTCTCTGTTCTGTTCGTTGCGTTGTCACTTCATATCATATCACCAAGTGATTCTCTTCTCTCCGCAGCTCTTTCCTCATCTCCTCTCACTCATTCCACATTATCTTCTCTCACCACACATCAGGAAATAAATAATCACTCCTCCTCTAGACTTTTTCATCCCCCTTTAACCTATTTCCTTTACTTCCATTTCCACAATTCTTCACATCACCCGACTTTATCCGCTTCCTTTCTCCTCATTTCCATCTTTACTTTATATCTTGACAAACGTAATATGTAGAAAGAAACTAGTTTAAATTTTAAATTTGTCTTTGCCAAACAAACGGATCTGCTTTACATTACACAACCCTGGTTTTCTTTGTTTAGGCGTTTGTCTACAATAATCTACAATAAGTCGATAGTTCTTGGACCATCGGTGCTCCAATTTGATTGAGATTCTCAAGTTAACGTCAACGAAACAACTTCAACCAAAGGCCTTAAATGTACACTGCTGTACACCTTTTCAAAAATTAAAACAAAACTAAAAATTACAAACGTCTAATTTTACAAACTGGTGAAAGTTCAGTGTACTCTGTACTCTATACTGGTGCAATTATAACTGACATCTTCAAACCTTTATTACAAACGATAGGAACACAAAACTTACTATAAAGGAACTTTTTCTCGTCTTTACTGCTACATGAACAAGGACAAATGAAAATTCGATTGTGTCTTAAAAATATAATTATTATTGTAATTTTACGCAAATACGAAGAAGTCTGTGGGTCAATTGAATCTCTCTAATCAAGATTATCTCATCAGCGTTTCTCAAGAAATCTGAAGTCTGATATGATGTACTAAATTCTTTAATCAAATCAAAAACGTACAGTACATGTATAATTAGTTGCAGTTTATTGAAGTACCAAGCAAAAACGTCAAAAAATAAAATGTCAATTATTCTGTTGTTCGGACATTCTGCTGTTGTTAAAAACTATAGATCCTTGTAATTTGACGATCTAGCTTGTTGTAACCTTGATTTATAAAACACTGAATTTGCTGAACAATTTGGCCTATGACATTTAAATTTCGGTGATGAGTGATGACACAGCCCCACATTGTTATTGAGATTAATTGGAAATTCTGTCCTTCTATTCAGTCCAATGCAGTTGTTAGTTGTACAGCTATGAAAACATTGTTATATCTAGTTAATTGAATTAACGCTACAATATTCACGAACTCTGGTGAAAGTGAACTGTGCGAGATTGGCCTTTGTGGAAAGATATTTTAGAAATTCTCCGTAGTGACTGTCAAGTGATTACAACGACCATTTTGACGCTGTTGGCATTTGTAGGCCTTAAAATAATTTTCGAGACACTTGATTTATACTGTCAAAATTGTGGGGTGAATATTTGAGCAGTAACGTGACTACGTGTCGGTTTTTTCTGTGTGTGTGGATGTTTTTTCCTGTCAGAGAGTACAGTGTTGATTGAATATGAAGAATGACCAGAGCCAAAGGCAGTGACATGGATAATCCAAGTACTACTACTGCGAATTCAGTGGGTGGTGGGGGAGGAGTTGGTGTCACTAGCATGGGTCGATCTCAAGTGAACTGCAGTAGTGGTGCTAGCAGTAAGGAGAAAATGGGAGCTACGACTAATAACAGCAGTGGCAACACCACAGGAGCCACCAGTAATTATTCCACTTGTTCAAGTGGTGGAGGAGGATCTACAGCCAAGAATAATAGTGCTGCTGTTGGAAGTGCAGCCGGAAGTCAGCCCTCTTATCCATCGCCAGCTGAACACCTACCAAAACTCAAATCAATCTTGCCTGTCGCAACACAATGCATTTATACTCCATGCTACTGGTAACTACATTTTACATTTTCTCAAAATTCAGCATCAACAAAATTATATTTACTCATTATAAAAAATTAGCGCTAATTATATACTTATCATCCTAGTACATATTTTGCTTTCTCATGTCAGAAACAGAAGTTTGTGGGTAAGGTAGAGCATCCACTAATTTTTCTGTGTCGCCCAACAATGAATATTGATTCGTTGATATGCCTAGGTACATTACAGGAGCAACGAATCCAATATTTAAAAAATAATTCGATATGATTAAATATTTTTGATTGACAACTGTATCATACAGTTTGTATGCGTTCATAGTGCGAAGGAAATATTCGGTGAATTTGCTGTGATATTTTATATGAAAATCAAAAGCTTCATGCAATGTTAGGAAAAATACTTTATGAATTCATAGACACATCGCTAATAGGTTTCTTACGAAAGGAGAGATTATTTTCTCGTCAATCGTCAATTTACCAAATTTTATTTTGTGTAAATAGTAGAGTAGAAGGGCGCCTTTCTGTCAAGCTATTATGCATGGGACTAAAGGTATTATTAGCTATTAACAGGGTAACAGGTTGAGTTTCTTGAAGAAGTTGAGTTGCATGTAGTGGCCACTTTCACAACAGAAGTTCTGGTATGCATATCTTACATTGCCGATTTTTTCTAACATTGACGTGGCAGAAGAAATGTTTGCCTTCCAGACGGAACTTGTCATTTTGTAACGGTAATGGCATTGCCTAACACTAGTTAGCAACATTAATGTCCTGGCATGGAATGTCTATTTTTAAAATTGCTTTTTTCAAACATTAATACAGACTGCAATGGACAAAATAAAAAATTGGAAATTGGGAACGGAACAATGAAAAGTTGAAAAATGTAACTTGGGCAGTACAAAGCTTATGAATTTTGATTTAGAAGAAAATAACGACATAATCCAATGTTGAATATTTTATATTAACGTGCAAGTGTCATGTAAGGCAGGCACGACGGAGAAAGTTTAATCGAAAAATCATGCAAGCTGAACATAATAAGAGAAAACAGATACGTAATACTTGTATCGGTGTAGGCTTGGATATGGTATCTTGGATTGAACACAGCTTGTCTAATTTGAATGTTTTTGACTATAATACATTTTATGGAATATAAAAAAGATCAATAAAATTTTCAATACCATCAGTTCATGAATAATGGATAAATGATAACTTTTAAGAAAGTGCGAATGGTTTAGCATTAAACGTAAGCGTTAGCATTATTAAGCATAAGGAAGACTGTTTTTCTGCTTTTGCTCACAAGCACAACGTACACTGTCTCTGCATTAGTAGTCGGGTGCAGTTTTTCGTTATAAACACTTTTACAGCATTTACAAAGGAAAGAAAGCATAATGTTGTCGAGTCGATTTTTTATGTGACACGGGAGGGTGTATGTAATTTTAATTTTTATATGACATGTATTGCGACAGGATTCGTTCGTTGGCAATAGAACAAGACCAAACTTCAACAATATCCATCCATCTAGAAAGCCTTCGAAATCTAAACATTAAAATGGATAATATATTATGTGCATTGAAGAAAACGAACGAGTACGTGACCTGCAGGGTGATAGACAGTTCTCTTCTGCACCGACCGAGTTGTTTGAGTTGGCATACAAAAATATCGAATTTAATTTCCGTCAGCGGAAACCCCGAAAAGACAAAATTTGCCCTTAGAAAATTATTAATACTGTTGTCGTCGTAGATTGGGTTGCTTTCAACTTGCTTATAATTGATGTTTAAGCTTGCAAAAGAATTAGCTAAGTACGTAGTACTTACTAATATACAATACTGTACTTATTTTCACGACCATACAAATTAAAAATTGAAATATGCAAAACGCTTGTTTTGTTTTTGTTTTTAGCAGTATCCTTCTGAAAGGTTTATTGAAAGTATGTATACAGACAGTAAACAGTAAAGCGTAGAAAACTCCCATTACAAGCGATTTAAGTTATTGCCGGTAAAATGTTGTCTTTCTTCGTGCGTTTATAATAAAACTCTCTCCCTTGTAGAAGGATCATTAAATTTATTGTTACTAAACACATTCGTAAATTTTTAGGTGTATCTCTCACTTTGTCAGCATTATCCAAACAACTTGCTGAAGTAATTCAGCGTTATGTAAAACACTTTCTTCTAGTGAATAGACATTTGTAAGTGTAGAGAACAGCTTTGTATTACCCTTGCTAATTTTTATTACGGTAGATATGTACGGAATAAGTCGGGGGAGGCAGCGCTGACAACTACTTTTGTCGTGAGTGAGCAGGTGAAAAGAGAAGCAAAATGAGCAAATAAAAGACACTTTAGTTTATATTGTTGTGATATAACATTAAAAGTGCAGAAAGAGACGGAGAAGGTGATAAAAGACTTCATTTCTTGAGCTTCATTAGTTTTATTGTTTTCTACACATGACTATTTCGCAATGTTCATTCTGTCCTACGTCTTTTTTCTTTCTCTTTTTACATTTGCCACTCACTAGGCTTAGGGTACAAAGTTTTACTCTATGTACTGAGTAAGGTAAAAGTGAAAGGAAGGAAGGAGAATGAAAATACAAACGCCTCATCGCACTTGTTCACACTTTCAGCGCATCTTATCGAGTGAGATGAAATGTCATTCATGAAGGGTTCTTGCTCAACATCACTTTCACCCAGTTCACAAATTGAATTGGAAAAGACTAGGAAGACGTGATGTGAGCTTGAGAGCAACAGTGGGCGTGCGGGATGGGAAATGGAACAGTAGCTATCAAGTCTTTAAAACTGCCTAAGATCTTTAATTTCACTGCAGCTTCCTTAACTGCAAGATATGAGCGTGTTGCATAAGAGCATAGCGTGGAATGTATGAAGTTACTAGAAGTTACACAATAAATTGGAACGAACTACACAGTCTAGAAACCCTGCAATTTCTTTTTCCGTTTTGTTTAGAAAAAGAATTTCTAGCAGAAGCATAGTAATCTTGTAGAGACTGAGTTCTGTTACGTGAATTGTATACACACTGGATGCATTCTCCATTTGTATATTGCTTCCTTCGTAACATCATTAATGTTGAATGTGACTGTAGAAAGTAATCTAGTGTTGAACGTTAAAAACAGTTGCATATGGGTAGAGGAAAAAGCAACAAAAAGGAAGAAAAGAAATGCTGGTGGAAATGGAAATGTAGTGTCTGCTTCATGGAGGAAATTTTTACAGTTTTTAGAATGCAGTAGCTGCTGGATATTGTTGATGATATTACATTTTCTGGAGTAGATATGTGAATTATTAATGTATGTACTTGCAGTGAGGAGAACGTGTGGAAATTGTGTGATAGCATCAGGAAAGACTTTCCATCCGAGCTGGACTATTGCCACGTTGCTTTCATCTCAAATCCAAAGAGAATGGTGCCCATGTGGAGACAAAAGTCTGGAAAGAACGAAGAAAAATTAGCACTGTGGGTAAGCCTATTCCCGTTTTATTATGCTTTCTCTGCTTTTCTTTTTCTCTCCCGCTATCGCTTCCGTTATTCTTGAGATAAAAATTTTGAGAACTTGACTGGATTGAACATACCATATTCCATTTTTCAAATATTTATGCATTTCCGTTGCATTTGTGAGGCAAGCTGGTGTGAGTTAAATATTGTGGAAACTTTCCTTAAAACATCTTCCTTATCATCGTTCACTCTTCCTATGGAAAGTCAGTGAAGGACAACGAAAAGGACTTAGGTTTATGTACTTATCAGTAATAGGTTAAAGATAATCGTGCACATCTGCAGTTGGTAAAAATTTGGTTAGTTTTGTACACACTACTAGAGGCAGAAATTTCGAGCAATCTTTAGCTCAGCCTCAGCCTGCATCCTCGCATCTGATGAAAATGTGGGCTGACTGTTTCATTGTGGAAAAAAATAAATATGAAATGAGGACTTTTCTTCGGAGCAGTGTGGTAGGAGCACTGTTGGGAATTTTTGGAACATTATGACTGATGAATGTCCACATAAGACCTAAACTACACAATCCAGAATTATTGCTTGTAACATTTTGTTCGGGAAATTCAAGAGGTCAGTTGTAGATATCATTTTCATTTCTTTACGAATTGGGTGTATTACATCAAGGAATGGGAAATCTCCTTGTGGGGCACAATTAAACATTTTAATCAAGACTCTTTTCTCCAGTTGCTCCAAAGCACCGTGATTTTGAATAATATTTGAAAAATATGATTTTAGTTTAATTCATATTGTGTTAGAAGAAGCACTCCCGAAGGAGCCTTTTGTTAGTTTAATGCTTTTGTTTTGTTTCAGGAGTAGGTAAGCTGAAACTGGCATTTGCTCATTTCAAGGTTTTGTTATAAATTATTATAGTATTATTACAGTTCAGCTGTTGTTACCACTCTCCAAAGAGCTGGAAGCTGCTTAGCAGGAGCAATAACAGAATACATAATTTAAGTACCATTTTATTTCTCCGCGTCTGCTTTTATCCGGCTCTTTATGTGTCAGCCTGTCAGGACATGCGGGTTGCACTTTTCTTGTTAATGTTACCATTTTGCGATATATTTTGCTAACATTTTTTGTAACGATGCTTGCTGGGCTTTCTCATTTAAAGGGATTAGTCTGCTTGTTTGTACTGCCAGTAATTGTCTTGTATGCGAAGCATTAATTGGCCACATTTGTTTTATTACAGGATTATCACGTAATCTTGTTATACAACCCTGATGAGAGATGTGTTGTGTACGACATGGAGTCTGACCTACCGGTATAAATAATTACAACAAGCACATAGCAATTTCATTGCAAGCATTTACAAACATTTATCATAGTCATAAAATGCTATTTTCTCAATAGATTATTAAATACGCTCATTTTTAATTCCAGTTTCCCACACATTTCCATCGCTATGTTTCGGAAACATTTCGCACCGAAAATATCCTGCAACCTGAATATCACAGATTTTTCCGAGTACTGCCAGCTTCCAGATTCCTGTCATTATTCTCTTGTGACAGAAAACACATGTTGAGATCCGATGGAACTTGGATGAAGCCTCCTCCGAATTATCCACCAATTTTTAGTGGAGGTAAAATAAGCTAAGCTTATTCATGCTACTCATTTTACATTGAACGCAAAAGTATACATGAATCATAGAAAAGCGCATACATGAATTGAGACTTTCTCATTTTTTCTTTTGCAGTGAGTAATCTAGAGAGTTTTCTGGACATGACAACTCCAAAAAATGAGTACGGAGAAATATTCAGCCTCATGGAACTCGTCCGTAGATTCTACAAACCCCGCCAGCTTTCATGATGCGAAAAAATTACTGAAATTTAGAGAAGGCAGGCGTCGTAAATGTCAAGTTGTTGTTCTTCGTTGATTGAAAACCGGATTGTATGAATTTTTACATTACGCCCACACTCGTTCTCTCTCTCCCTCGAGTGTTGTCTTCTTTCTCTCATTTATCACTGAAAGAATGACACTTTAAGAATCGCATTACAGAAAACAAAACTCGGGGAAACTAAACCAAACAACTAAAAAACGACATTATGATTAGAGATCGGAAGTGCAGGAAATGGATACTAGTCGAAAACGTGCTCCCAACCCAAAGGTTCATTCGTTGTTCATACTGTGAACTTGTATGTTTTACATTACATGCGTATCGATATCTAACTTACAATTAGTTTTTGGTGAAACTTTGAGGAGGAAATAAAGATATTATTAAGGTAAAATATAGATAAATAATTGTATGTAGATATACATAATTAACTTGTTGCATGCTTGTTCAACCCAGTTAGGGTTAATAGATTACTGTGTGTATTCCAATTCCAAACATTGACATTGACTGCGCTGTTTTTAATTGTGACTCTCCTCTTCACTCGACTACTTAGTCCCAATAAGTCCCGATTCATAGAAATAGGAATGTTATATGTGTATGTACAGTCGTTGACCGTTCGTTTAATGTTGTGACAATTCGACAGAGCAAAATCCAAGATTTTATTTTATTCCGAATGGAGCAACGCAAAGTGGTTTAATACTCAAATAATTCGTTGACTATTAGTCAACACCAAATGATCAGAATGAATATGTAGCTGTAGAGCATAGTTATTTACGTAATTTCATCAAGTTTCAACATTGTTACTTCAAAACGTGCTGACAGACCTTTGTTAGAAGAACTGTACTTTTGTAAGAACATACTGAGTTGAGGTTTATATTGCTCTCATTAACAGAAAATTATTAATTGTCACAATGTACTGTAGACCCTGACACAGAATCCTTATCCTCCCAAGCTACCAATAGAGTTTGTGTTACGCGTCACTTGCAGCTTCGGTTAGCATTTAAAAGTTAATTTATAACGGAACAAAAAAATCCAATTTTCATCGTCTTGAAACTACTGCCTTCTTGGAATCTAAACAAAAGAGAAATCAGGAGAACAATTTTTAAAATATTTTTAAAGCGTACAGTTTTTCGAAATACGCTACTGCATCAATGCACATTATTTTTGGTGAGAATAATTTAGATCTGAAATTTAAAATGGTGCTAACGTTAATTGTCGCTGTCCACAAAGTAAATTGTTTCATTCGCGGTACTGATTAATTTTGTGCGACTTTCGGCTTTTTGGCGAACGGATAATTATAGTTCTTCGTTAGCTGCAAGAATATGTAATAAACCAGAATTAAGTTTGCTAGTTGCATTTACTTTGTCGTAAAAGAGAGTAGCCGGAAGTACAATTTTTGAAACAAGCCATGGGTGCTCCAATAAAGGTGTAGAATTCAATAGTCAATTCACTGCGCGACATAAAGTCGTTTTATTATACGTATTTTATACTATGAGAATTTATGGTCATTCAACTCAATTTAGACTCTGATTACAAAAAGTGCTTTTAGGAATCGGGAACGTTGGCTTTGAACATGTAAGGTAGCATTTTCGTAATACATAAAATATTTACCCATTTATATTCAGGGTTTATTCCATTTTAATTATTCAAATTATAAATTCATAACTGATTTTAAATTGATCTGATTTATTTTCATTTTATTATAATTTTCCTTTAACGAACCTTATAGTCAGCAGTTATTGTTGCCGTTATAACTGTAGAAATCTAATCTGTGATTTTTTGCTCATATGTGTATTACATTCTATTGAGGAACGCAGACCACAGGAGTGAGCATGTTTTCAATTAAATGAGTTTTGAGTAAAACATCATCAGTGGTCATATTTATTACCGTAGCATGTTCTATATTTTTAACCTGCCCTAACGGTCAAAGTACTGAACTTCGTTTGCAGAACGAACCTTCTTGGTTCTTACCTTACTGCAGGGAAATAACTGAAATATTAATGGGAAACAAATTGTGTTGAAAACATTGAATCTTTTTCTCTTTCAAATTCTCAGTTGTTACATATTCAGTAAAACCTTCGAAATTATCTTATACGAAATGCAAAGGTTCCAAATGTTAATCCGGAAGGCCTGATAAAGATTGAACTTTCAAATCGTCAGGAATATTTAAGTTATTTAATTGTATTCGTTAAATCGTTTTATTATTTAGAGTGGAAATTCTACTGAGTTAGACAATTAAATTAATACTGAAGATTTTCTCGGCCTACAAATAATTTCTTGAACAAAGTATTATCTTTTTGTGCAAACAAAATTTGGAACACGTTAAAATAACCGTTGCGTCAGTTAAAATGTACTTTTTGTATCATGTTTACTATAAACAAGCATTTACGAAGAAGACTAGAGTGGCGATTGAATTATAATTATGTAAAATTCAATTACTTAGGATTACTTCACCATTTCACCACTTGGATTGGGAAACAATTCGGAACTACAAAAACTAATCGAGCTACGCAGTAATAATCTTTTTATTAAATTTCATCAATCTGAAACAAAAAAAGTTGATAATGTTCCGCATCTCACTATGATTAGATTATATTTACAATCGGTCTTACAATTTTGAAACTGAAACAACAATGTTATCAATCAAATTTTGTATCGTTATTTATCATTTTCTATTCAGAAGCAAGTTCACTCGGTATTTAAATCTTGAAATTATGGTTGTTTTTGATACTCTGTCTACTTCAAAGAAAATATTTAAAAGGAATCTGCAACAATAGAAAGTTGGAGATTCATAAAGAATTGCAAAAAAAAAGTTTTCAATTAAAATAACTTTGAAAGTTTGCTAGTAATGTTCGAGTTGACATTATTAATAAATTAAGATTTAAATGGATCTCACAATTACTAAATTATTATGCCGATGTATTTACAATAAAATACCTTTACATTATATATTAAATATAAAAAAAGTTCTCATCTTGTTGACCAATAATGCGAGATCATATAAAAACGGTACCATTTTGCATGCCTTCCTCTGGAAAACAATCTAATTTTAATATACGTAACTCTAAACACTTAACTGTACTAAATTGCAATTACTGCGTGCGTTAAATGTACGAACTTTATAAAATTAAATTAAACGCATTTATAAATTGCTGATAATTGAAAACAATAAGTCCACAGTTACTTAATGTCCTGTTGATTGCCTGTTACTGTTGCCGCTAATAAACTAGTTACATAAGTTTGTGCTTAGCTTAACAGAAAAAAAGTTTGGGTAACACACGAAGATTTATATAAAATTATTATCATTTCTAAAATATAAATTACCGTTAATTTCACAATCTACGGTGAATCTTTTACAGTTCAGTCAGTCCCAGGCCGATGATAATAAATATCTGTTACAACAGCTACAAATAAATTACCACACGTGTATATTTTGTGAACTAATGAATGAAACGAAAAAAATGTAACCCTTTAAACCATTTTACAATGGAATGAAACATTTTTTGTTGTTGGTTTAGTAGGAAAGGCAAGTAACGATAAAAAGCTTTAGTGCGAATTTTGTAATCGTTTCATTCAATAAGATTTTTAAAACGAAGTAAAAAGACATTGGGTGACATTACCAAAATGAAATATGCAAAGTTCAATTCTAATTTTTGAATCTGGATAGTGGATAGTTATTAATGCAAATTATTTAGATGATATTTTTATCTAGATCTATAGTTAATTAGTTAATTTATGTACAATTAAGAAGATTTCTAGGGTAAGGGTATACAACAATTTTCGTATTAGTGTAAACGTTATGAGTCAACATGCAGCATGATATTATTATGTTGATATGTTGATGTGTCCGAATGGTACTAAACAAGTATTTATTATTCACACATTAAATAAATACTTTGATCCGTAAATTCTAATTTAATGGAAAATAGTCCTTCAACCAGTTAACAAACTAGGTAAATAACACGGAACATTTACAGTTATTATTCTGATCTAATTAAAATTTAGGATGCCGACGGTACTGAATTGAGGTGCGCAAAAAGCTATGGATGAGAACAGAATAGAGCAAATTTTATGCAAATCTCGGTTACAATTTTGTTACAAGAATTTACAGTGAGTGAGATGTACGAAGATTTTGTTGTGTTAATGGAGTAATTTTTTACGTCGACTTTAGTCAAAACTTTGTAACTCAAAACATACGATGGAAAAAGTTAAGTTTACTAGTTAGAAAACGGTAACCGTTCTTAATATAGTTTATATATACTATACTATTTATTCTTACTCGCTGTAACACTGATTATTCTATTTATCAAACATTGGAACATTGGAAGAAAGGAACATTACATACAATATATATTTGATTATTAAAATTACTAAATATAACGTTTCATGTCACGTTAAAATCTTAAATACATATTGAATGTTTATACTTGTACGTACTTTATCGAAGATATAATAATTTGTAGTTATTGTTGACGGTTGACAGCTTCACCATTACGTGTTATATGAATAAAATAACAAGAAAAATAAAAACGAGTGAAACGTCTGCATATTTTTTTAATCTGGCATTTCGTTAACAGCTTTAACTTCAGATGCGGTTTGTACTTCAGGCTGAAACATGAATGGATCTATTAATTGAATGGTGACCAACTGTTGGTCAAAGAACGCCTCTTGGCGCCTCTCTTCACCAACTTATGAAATTCTGCATGGAAACGTTTCCCAGAATAATCTATCTAATGATCAACTCATCCACTTTTACTTAATATTTGAGACAACACGAACTCTACCTTGCTATTTTTATTTTTAAGCCAATTTCAAAATTCAATTAGCACAGTAATTCAGTTCTCTGTCACATTAGAATGTTCATATCAGTTTTCAAGAAAAAACTTATTTTTTGAGATGTCGGATACTTCGTTAAATGTAAAGACTTCTGGTGATGCTGTGGGGAAAGATGAAGACAAAGAGAGCGAAGAAGTGACCGAAAATCCTTCAACCCCTCAACCAGCCCAGCAAATGATTCCCATCGCATTAGTTCATAAATCACCTTCTGCGACAATTGAGGAATGCTCATCCTCTGGAGCAGGTATATTGCAGCTAATTACTGGAACAAATAAAGTGGCACCCGAAGTAATTGGCCAATCCATTAATGCCAATCCAGAATCCACGACCACGGTTGGCGCTGTCCTCATGCTGATTCCAAAGACGTCGGACGCTGTTTGTGTGGACATTCCGGGAGATGTTGAGAATAACTGTCCCGTGGTCAATCAGTTAGAGCTGTCAGGGGGTAACTCTGGTCCCAATTCAACGGAACCCGCTGCAGCCGCCCCGAGTCCCTGCAGATCGGACCACGGCGTGGTAAAAGCTTCGCCCAGTTATGACTCCTACGAGGAAGTATGCAGAATTTGTCACGATAACCCGAGTAAACTGGAACTTATTTCGCCATGTTTATGCAAAGGTTTTATTAAAATCCTCCTAATATGGTAAACCTAATTCATATAATGGCTAATCATGTCGAAGCATGTTGACATTTCACAATGTTTTAAAGGTTCAATGAGCAAAGTGCATCGAAGTTGCTTGGAGCGATGGCTGGGAGAGTCGGCGAAAAACACCTGCGAAATCTGCGGTTATGAGTATAATACCGTTCGGAAACCAAAGGTTAGCATGAGGAACATCTATATCTGGTCAGTTGAAATTTCAAAAAGGGTTGTAAAGTCAACAAAATCTTTCTTAATTTTATAGTACAAGGGACTTCGAAGTATATTTCAATGGCTCCGGCACCCTTTATCGCCATCCGACACTAGGTTTGAATCAATGGCAAATCTCATCATTTTGAAGCAAAAGATGTTGCAACTGTGTAATTCTTGCGTTTTTGATTGACCTTTATAGGAATTTATTTTTTGATATTGCCTGCTTTTTTATTTTAACTCCCCTCGCGGTTGTTTCTGCATGGTTATGCATAAGTGGAGCCAGACAATACAAAACAGTAGTAAAATACAAGTCCCTAAATTTGACACAAAAATTAAATTTTCTATTGAAAATACTCAAGAAAGAATTTGACTATTTATTCAGGATGATCGAAGGCGAAGGTTTCAGCATCCCGGTAAAGACGATGTGTTTTCAGTTCAAGATATGAGAGCTGAGGCATCGAATGCTACTTGGACATCGGTGGGATTGCTTAGTTTGACTGGGACGTTGGGGGCTGCGTATTCCGTAATGACAGTTATTTAAGCATTCTACCAGTCTACCTTAACTGCTGCTGAGAAGAATTAATCTGAATGCTCTGATTATAGGTTTGGCTCTTTGTGGCAATTAAGTACCACATACATGCCTGGAGGGAGTGGCAACAACGCAATTTTACTGTGACAATTGTTCCTTTTGAAGATGGATGCATGGGCCGCCCACCCCCACCTCGCCCGCCAAGACAAAGAAGCCAGACTGCAGGATCCAACAACAATAACAACTTCTTGGGCTCGGATTTCGAAGACATACCCTATAATCTGGATGTAGATCTTTCGTCCCCCCATCCTTCCTACTCCTATCTTCAGCGTTCAATTCCAGCGGCCCAATTGGCCCAAATGGTCGAAGAAAATGAGACACCCAATTTGGGATTTTACGGCCTTAGCGATTGCCTTAATGCCTAACAAATTCTATTTCATTTTGTAGTGTACAAAAGATGAGCTCCTTTTATTCAAAATCGTATCATTAAATGCTGGCTCATGTGCAAGCTTATATAGTCATAACTTATGTTGCAAACTCACATAAAGCGCAGTCATTATTTTTTTAAATGTATTGTAACGGATAATACAATACACTTTGTTCTATACAAACTGTCAATAGAAATCTCCTAAACGCATACATGCACCAGCACCATACACATAATATTGCATTGCTATTGCAGTAAAATGTAATTTAGCAGCAACAGCAACCTTCGTACATTTTATATTTTATTATTGCATGGTGAAACAGGCAAAGTTTTAGAGACCACATACATACCACATTATTCATTACGAGAACATATAGGTGTATAAACCGTCAAAAAGTAGATCCTAATGAGATTAAAGTAGGTTTTATTTTAGACGCCGATTTTGGGTAAGCTGCGTTTTGTGCAAATGACTAGAGCAGAATAAAGGAAATGTACGGCAATGGCAAAGTTTAGGGCTTAGATTCATTCAGAGACTTGCTTTTTACTTCCGTACTAGTTTATGGATGGTACTGGCATATTTCTATGTACTATTATTAAGCTCTTTGCATACGTTGGTTGAGCTGCTCAACTTGAGCCGATATAGGCAACTGTCATCATCTGTCTAAATAAAGCTTTCTCAGTTGGTGCTGTGAATTCATTACACCTGTTTCATAGTAAACTCATTCACTGCTCTGCTCGTATTTCTTGACTTTATGTACTTGTGTCAATATATCCCAATCCCACATACAATAATAGCCTCTTATTATACTCAAAACTTAATACAAGATCATCTCAAATTCATTCTGATGACTTGTCGCTCTTTCTCGATGCAAACTTTGAATAAATAATCTGTGTGCCACTATCACAGTTAATACTCAAGTGTGTGCTGTTAACAATTTTCCTGATTAAATGAAAACTAACGCTGCGCTAATAACTTTAATAAAGAGCATTGATAAAAATTGTAAATTACTAAGTGGAAGTTGCCTACTCTAAAGCAATCAGTTTTTTTTGAAAAGGTATGGATAAGCTGATAACCTTCACGAAGCAGCTGAATCTGCGTAAATATTGATAGAGATAAAATATAAAATTAATTCGTTATTTATTTATTGAATATGCATATGCAACGACCGAATTTTTGTACACCTTAAAGTAATCATTAATGTTCTTGATAGTCTGTTGCAGGGTCATAACTGTAACTTAACGTGGCTGAAGGACAGTGCTTCTTGACACAAAAGCGATACCTTGAAATTTGACAAGGAGTATCAAGATGGTGGACATAAGTGGAAATTCAGGGGGCCCGATAGAACATGGCTTTAATAATTATATTTTCCTTTTTTCGGGGATACTCGTACTAACTGTCGTAGGTCAGCAATTTCTATATCAGTTTTAAAATAGTACATATTACATACAATATATATATATTACTATATAGTAGTACTACTTTATTTCTATTGTGAAATCAAACCCAAAGGTGAAGTCTAAATTATCTTAAATCGAAACATCTTCAATAGAAGTAACAACTGTGGCCAATTTTTCTTAGGTGCCACGTGCCAGAAGCAATTCAACATTTAGACCAAATGAATGCTTTCTGAAATCTAAAATGGTGTATTAATTTCCTTCTAACCAAAGTGCAAATTTTGTTCATTGATGTCTTTCTCATGCTTTCATTTTCACAGGCAAGACAAATTGCTTACACAGGTATTTTGGACGAATAAGTTTTGAAGCGGTTATGCCGATGTCAAGGTTTAAAAATTAGTGCTGACAGAGATGTTTTAACTTTCGATGATGAATAGGAATATTGAATTAGATTCACGAATACCAAGTAGATAGATAAAATCAATGAGGATTGCGAAAATAGTTTTTTACAAATGTACGTACATCATACATAACATGTATTTACTTATAGTTAGGCTGCATTCAGAAATTTCACTTTCTGGGTTTGAATTTGCTAATAGTTGGTCACTAATGCTATTTATTCTTGTTACCTTGTGTTAATGGTGACAAGCAATGCATACAATTTTACGCATACATTTTGCTTTAGATAATACGATAAAGTTATACACACTCAGTTCCAGATTAGTTCATAATGATATTCATGGAATCAATCAAGCAAATGCTTCTGACATGGGTTGCTGATTGTTTTTGATCAATCTTGTTTCAATTCAAGGAATGGATTTAGTTTCGTAGAGGTATTGAAGGCGATAAGTTGTACAAAATTTGCTATCGACCACAGATAGGCCACATATTATTTAACAACTTCAGGTTTTCGCCTGCGTTATTTTTAACCTTGGAATAGCAATTTAGAACAGTTGAAATGGAGGTTGATCCAGACACATTAGACGACGTTAAGGTAGAAACTTTTGACGGATTCGAGAATTTAGCTGGAGATGATGAAAAGTTGCAAGAAATTCTGAGCAAACTTTTAGAAGGCACGAAGGCATCCGCTCGACAGGGTCAGCTAATGAACATTCACTGGAGTGTTTACATTATGGCATTTGCCATAATTTTCGGAACTTTGGGTAAAATATAACATAAAAATATATAAATTATTACTAATTAAAAAGCAAACTATACAGCGAACTTATATCAGGTGCAATAGTTAACAGGGGTTAATCCTTCCAAAGTAAAGTGATAAATCATCATATTAATTCTGAATATAGAGTACACAAAGCCTTTTGTAATAATTATAAATCGCTGTTGGATTTAAGTCAGGAAAGTTTCATGTCAGCACCATACGCACCACATCACATCAGCATCAATATGGATTATGAATATTCAGCCCATTAAAGAAATCGCGTTCCACGCTGGAACCTGTCATTACCTGACTCGTTATCTAATAAATTGCACTACATACAACATAAGAGTTGTGCCTACTTATTGCCTGTATTGGCATGTGGTTAAGATTTGTAAATTTGATTTGTACACTTAGTGCATGCAGACTCATTGAAGACACACGTGTTGGAAATTCAACAAACCACAACAGGGACCGCTAGAGTAACTGAAACATTTTGTTTTTCTCATAATAAGTAATGAGCTTCATCTGCATCTGAACTTAACTAAAAGAATCACCTTCATTGAGTATGAATGGTATTTGTGGCTTAACAAAACTAGTTTGTTTAATATAATCTTTGTAGGATACATAACCCTATGGAGAACAAAGAATTAGCGAGTAAAAGTTTTATGACACTAATTGAGCATTTATATTAGGCATATTTTAAATTGACATGTTAATGTATGCGATTATTTAGCATGTGCAAATTATAGTGCAAAGTGGCATTTCAGCAAATCTTAATCTTACGTAACCATCAAAAACTGTTATTTTTTTAGTTGAAATGAACACTTATTTTAACATGATATAATCTATATGACGAGAGTTATTCTATTTCTGTATAATTTAGCTATATACCTTTATTTTGTTTTACTGTTTTCCAGGCTTATTCAGCTACAAACTTGTCCAAAGTCTGAAAGAGAAGGAGCGAAAGCGAGAAGAAAAACGTAAGCAGAAAGAAATGAAGAAGAAAAAGTAAAAGGGGATCAACCGATTTTCCATTAATACGGAGTAAAACCTGGAATAAAATTTGACACCACCAGAATGATCAAGTTACTCAACGTTCATCTAAAATTATTTATATAGCTATGTATATCCGGTATTTGTTACAAAGGTTTCCCTCCTTTTTGCATCTACTCCACAGGGTTACCTTCCTGACATTCCACAGATTTCTTTCCAATTTTATTTTTAAAAGTGATAAAAGCATTTTACTTTACTTGCACAAGAGATTATATAATATGGCGCAAACAGGTGTATTCTATTTATAACACTTGAACTTGAAGATTTGACATGTGAATATCAATATGTTTATTTTTACAGAAATTTATTTTTCTCATTGTTTGATGTTGCATTTACAATCAGCATTATTCTTTAGAACAATTACCACTTTTGGTTGTTTATGGTTTGGTTCGAACTGTATAATTTAGTGTTTCACAAAACTCTGTTTCATTCCAAGATTTATTCCGAAGCTTGAAATTAAGGGTTATAATTTTTGGTATAATACAGGCTACTACTATATAGTAGAGTAAAGAGAATAAACCTTAAGAACTGTGTATGAAAAACTACGTGTGTATGTAACAAAACTATGCCAAGGCATTTGACTGATATTCAATGTAAACTTTAAATCGAGATTGAGAAAGATTGTAAACGGGTGGAATCGGTTATTTTTGTCTACCAAAATGTTGAGTTTTCTCAAACTTTCAAATCGAAACGGATTTAATCGCAAAATTTTACATTAATGTGGTATCAGTTAGAACCTTTATTGCCAAAATTGAAAGATTAAAGAATGACATTCCAGTGACAAACCAATTCTACTCTCAGTCGATGTAATTAGGCGAAATTACTAAATAAAATGTTAATGAGAAAGTGGGCAATTTATACAGTTTGACGATGTTAATAGCCTTAAGGTTAACAAAAATGGGGTGGCTCCCGTGGCTGATGATGATACAATTTTCAATAAGGCTTCGTGTACTCCTTTGATTGTTATTACATAATAAGTAGATACTAAGGTTTTCCGTTGGTGCACACAAAAACATTTATTAAATATCTCTTGTTTCTTAATAAATCCATGAAAGTGATTTTATTTATTATTTTAACTCATCAAGTGCATTTTTCAACCGCAACAAGGCCTCCCCCATCCCGGGCCTCCTCCTCCACCTCCCCTGCCACCGCTGCTAGCAGCTGCAGCAGATGAAGCAGAGGCTGATCCCCCGCCTCTGCCAGATCCAGCCGCTGCTGCAGATGATGCCGCTGCTGACCCTCCTCTACCACCTCCTGTGGAGGCAGCAGCAGAAGAGGCTGCTGAGGCACCTTGTGGCTTTCCTGTCAAGAGTTAACAGATTGAGAATGATAACCTCTGTTAAATGAATGAGTTTCTATAAGTATTTTTCTGCTAGCTACCTTCAGTATCGTCAAACGTTGAAATGACTAGAAGAACAGTAAAAACTACAAAAACTTTCAGACCCATTTTGAAAGCGTATTTCCGAACAAATATCAGACCGTAAACTCGTCAAACTCAACTGAGCAGAATGTTCATAATTATTTTAGTAAATGATGTACTCTTTTATAAGTCACTTATTGTTACAACCGCTGCGCGTATGATAAATTGGAACCAGATTCTCAAGTTATTTTTGTACACTTACATCACATTTCAAAGCGTATTTTCCCATATTTCTTTGAAAATTACCAACGCTAGTACACAGTGCTAACAATTATTAAATCATCACATTATCATGAATTTTTTTTAAAGAATTGTTTTATTCATACAGGTTCTTTCATGTTCTACGATTGGTAAATTCCTTTAAGATGTCTTAAAGAAATAATATTTCTAACTAGCAAACATTTACATTGTAATGAGAAATGCATACCGATTAGTATAACACAATTTACATCTTGTAGTTCTGGACAGTCGATGGAGTATTTGTTTTCTGAATTTGATTCGTTTCTGATGAAACAAATGGTATAATTTATAGCTTTTACATTCTAATTCATGCACACTTGGAATGACGCTCTAATTGACTTTCCGCTTTCTGGCATTTAGTAATTTTATCTTAACTTCTTGGTTCATTTGTATCATCATTATCATTATATGATCGTTGTTCATTTTATTTTAATTTCATTTGTTTCACTTCAATTGTTTTGCAGAATTTCTCTAAAGAAAGCTTGCTGACTCAGTGTACAAATATGTAATTCCATTGTGCGATTATGTCACTTTAGAGCTATGCATCTTAATTAAGCGTCTGTAAAAATGAATATTTTTGTGGAGAAAACAAAAATAATGCACCTCACTAAATATCAGCTACAGGCTTTTATCCAGGCTTGGCTTTTGACTATAATAGGATCTATCTTTTACTCTCTTCTCCATTCTTTAAATTTCAATAATTTCATTCAATGCCACATGAACGTGTCTTTTGAATAAGTTCATCTGACGAACTCACTGTGGTTTTTCCACCTGAATGACTTTCGGTATTTTTCTAATAGTAAGTATCATCATCTATCTCTCTATCATCGAACAAAACTCATTCACAACTTTTTAATGTTGACTTTTCATCTTAGACTTGAAGATGATCATTTTCAAATTACAAGATGACGTCGTTAAATGTGTGTCTTAGTCTTGTGTAATGCATTGTGTTCTGTAAAAATTCAAATTGGTTGAGTCTACAAGGTGCACCTGTCTAATCCGTGTAATGACCGGTCTTTCTTTTACAAAATATCCTGTGTTTAGTACTATTGGTATAACGGAGAAGTGTAAGTGCGAGTCTTTCATCTTATAACCCGACATTCGACATTCTGAAAAAACCTCTAGGGTATTTTTGATGCTTCTTCAACGAAGTCATTCATTCCTTGTCATAAATGCATTCAACAATTTAATAATAATGGGGCAATAATAAAATGTACTTAAACGGTTTTAGGCACTTCTAAACATCAAAAAATCTTGTTTTGGGGTTGTGAGCAGTGCTCATTTTAAATGCTCAGCACAAGCCAAAAATTCGTTCAATTTGCATCTTCTTAGTTCGTGCTGGCAGTGTTGAGAAAAGTTGCTGAGTTGTTGCGGAAAGAAGGTTGGTTGAAGAGTGGCATTCGATTTTGATTTTTTGCAATGTAAAAGCAATAAAGAACAATGGCCATTTGGCCAGTCATGATTACTTTCGGTACCTGCTTGTTACTTTGACTTTACGCATATTGGCCATTAATAACATCCACCAATATTAACGGTTAACAATGCTTATAATATATTGCTGTTTTCGCTCTTTATGACATTTCGAAAGAAATTCCTCCGTTGGATTGGATAAACCCCTGACAAGAATTCATTTGTCGGTGAACACATCTGCAAGCAAATCTTAAAATGTTTGCTAATTGTGTTTTTCATTTTAGGCGTGCAACCACTTACGTAACAACTTTACATTAGATAGGATATGTAAATAATGCAAATGGCAAAGCAGTGATCAGATGAACCGAGAAAGAAAAAAGTGAAGCGAAAAGACATCGTTTACTGTTACGCAGCATGAGGTAAAATGAAAAACATGAAAAGATTCATAACCGCATGCGCGTAACGTATTACTTATAAAATTATAAAAACAGATAGTCATCCATACAGTCTCCCCGTTGGATAGTTGACAATGCAAAAAACGCTTGGATGAATGAGTTGCAAAGTGTTTTTGTACCTCTGGTACTTTGATTTAATATCCGTTTTACGACTTGTTCAGTTGTTACATGATATAATAATCATGATCCCTGGTCATCGTGAGGTTGCGCTTGCAGCTTGAAATTAAAACTTGTTTCTTATTGTTGTCTGTCTGATGCCTATTTCAAAAACCAATTTGACTTCTTTGTAAACGCCATGTAGAGAAAGAGAAATGTCGTCTCGTTATGCGTTCGGGTGCAAAATACCGATGCTTCAAAAATGCATATTATTTCCTGGTGTTTGGTCGTTTCACTTTTCTTATAATGTCATGCATTTGACTCATGTTAAATTGTACTTTTCCATTGACCTGCCGAGCTTCACCATTCATTGTTCTTTTCATCGATGCCATGCATCT
>VYYJ01001733.1:0-27645 GCA_021029165.1 Cyphoderus albinus
CATAAACAACTTCACATATAAATAAAAGTATCGCATAAACATAACTTCCACGTAAACTAAAACCACATAATCATTTCCCACATAAATTTTGACGCCATGAAACTCGGAAACATATGCAACAGCGGCAACCCGTATAGCAGTATGCATTTTAAGTGTGAACATAAAATCAAATCATTATGTCACATCGTTCCTATTTTAAAGTAAAAGTAGTGAAATACAACAAACTTGACAGCATGCATAAACCAAAAATATGGTAGATTTACGAATACGATTGGAAGAATTGATTACCACTAACTAGAATTGAATAGGTCGTACACACAGATCTTTAAATTTTAAATTAAATTTTTAAATCAGTTTAAATTTAAAGAATTTAACGAATGCATGGGATCTATATTTTAAAAGTGGTACCTAATTGGAACATTTTAATGGGTCGGCCAATAGGACAGAGTTCGGAAACTCTGATTTTAAATCCTTCTTAATTTGGTCGGGATAAAGACCTTTATATGAATATGTGGTACTTAAGCTGGGTCGACGGTCGGGATAAGTCGGCCAACGGAACACTACTGCTATGTGGCTACTGCTTAAGTAGCACAAAAGTTTACTTGTAGCAAAATGTACAAAAAATGAAAAAAAAATCTTGCCTTCCTCATAATTATAAACATAACAAGTAACATAACATAACTACAATTAAAATAAAATAGCAAAAAATAATTAGCTTTAATTTATGTTTAGTACTATCTTTAACTAAAGCTACAGTTGTAAACTTACATAAGTTCTAATTTGTTGACTATGTGCTTAACGTTTCTGGAAGTAATTAACTTTAGTTGATGATAATTTATTTTAATTGCAGTTTAACCTTTTCATGTATAATACATTTTAACTTCAATTGTCTTTAATATACTTTAGCTGGAGTCACGTTTGCTTCTTCATAATTTAATTCTTTGATATTTCTCTTGTGGATGAAAAAACCTGCGTTGTTGGTAATTTAAGAATTTCCATTAATGAGGTGCCAATATGAAAATTATATGCTACAACGTCAGAAATGATTTTCTCGTCCCAAAATAACACACATTTGAACGTTTTTGAGCAAACTTTTTAAAGAGCCCCCAGGTCCAGAATGACATCATTTTCGAAAAAATCGTAACGCTTTCTACTCTTTGCGATTTTTCTTTCTTTTCGATTCTTTGAGATGTCAACATCTCAAACTCCATTTGTGTATATATTGTGAAAGTGTTTACATAATGCTCAATTACAATATCAGAAATGAATGCCTGAATATACAAAACATTACATATATGTATTGTGGAGAAAACATTATATTCACTCACAGCTGCAGCTTGAGAACCACCAACTTTTCTCATACATGTACAAAGTATGGAAAGGTAAATACAACAAACAAGCCAAAATGTTACGGCTTCTTTGCGTACCATGTATGTTTATCTTCTCATATACAGTATAAGTATGTGCATATGTACCTGCTTATTATAATAAAGCTCCACAAAAACAATATGTATAAATATATACATACCCAAAACCAAAAACTCTCAAACAAAATGTTATTACTTTTGTGAATATTTAGTTCTGAAAAATAACCCAGGTTTAGGTGTAAAAGTTGGACAGTTCTAAAAGTAATAAAATAGTTTCAAAATGTACACCGTTCATGCAGTTAAATTCTAAATAAACGTTAAAAAAATCAGTAACTACAAAACACTGGTACTTGTCCATCCCTCTTCTGTTTATTTTAAAAATAAAGTACAGAAATGGTTAACTGGAGTGTTTTCCAACATCAGACTGTAGTTGGCCATTTCTAAAGGCAAGCTTAATAAATATTTCTTTACTGCAGTTAGCATTTGCCTCGATTATAATATTACCAAAATGTACTTAATTTCAGGTTTTTAAACATCTTGTAGCAGATTGGATACAATGGGCAAGAGACCAAAAATTCGCAGATGTGTCTTCTGTGATTATCAGTCCGACAGGAAGCAAGTGATTGAGAATCATATCAGAACGCATACACTTGAAAAACCCTTCTTTTGTAGAAAATGTGACAAGTCTTTTCCACAAGGCGGTGGTCTCATATTTCACAAAAAGCTGCACAACAAGCATCGTCCGTTGAACTGTCCAATATGTCAAAAAATCTTCCCAACCTACTCAGCTATGAAGACACACATGTTTTACCATAACAACAGAAGTGGACACTTGAAACCATGTGCATTTTGCGACATGAAATACAAAAGGTATAAAAATCTTGAAGATCATATCCGGCAGCACATCGAAAAACGGCCGTTTCCGTGCCAATTATGTGGATTCCAGTTTTCATCCATAGCACGGCTGAAGTTCCACACTCGGATTTCTCACACGGGAGAGAAGGCACATTCATGTCCGTTTTGTCACAAAAGGTTTTCCATCGCTAGCAGTACTATTGCTGGCCATATACGACTTCACACAAATGAACGCCCCTTTGAATGCGATATCTGTGGAATGGAATTTATCCGAAGCGACTACAGACGTCGCCATATAAAAAACCTCGGAGTTCGTGAGTTGGAGGGAAACATCCGTACTCATATTATTGACAAACCCTACAATTGTACTATGTGCAAAAAATCTTTTCGGTTGAAGTCGACTTTAGCAGCTCACCGGAAAAATCATTTGGACCAACGCAACTTTCCTTGTCACATTTGCCATAAAATTTTCCACCATCCGAATAACTTATCAATTCATCGGCGAAGAGTTCACAAGGTTGGTGGAAAATTAAAATATGTTGGTTGTTTGTTTTGCGTCAAACAATTCTGTAAGAAGGATCAGTTTTATGATCATATTTTAAGGCATATAGAGGAGAGGCCATTTTCTTGTAGAGTTTGTTCAAAATCGTTCTGCGCTAACGGTGACATGATTCGTCACCGCAAAGGACACTCGAAAGGAGAGAAAAAACGACCTTTTAAGTGTCAGATATGCGGTTTAGCATACACTGAATGGGGTAATCTGAAAACCCATCAAAGGAAAAAACACGATTCCAGAACGCATCTATAAGAGTAGAATTGTGACCATCTAACATTTTAAAACTAATTGTTTTAAAACCTGAGAGTTTGTTAGTCACGATTGACTGGATTTTGTTGCTGCTATCGTGAATTTCCTTGATCTAATGTAATGTACATTATGGTATCGTGGTAGTATGGTTAAAGTGTGCGACTATAAAGCATTGAGATACCAGTTCGAATCCTACCGTAACTACTAGTTTTTGTGCAATAAAATAATTTGAATTATTTATGTTTAGCTAAAATTAAGTGCGTAATCTATCCAGTTCTGGAGCATAATTTTATACAAACAACTTTTAAACGAAATAGTATTTACTTTATTTAATGCTCTTGATGGATTTTTTATTTCTTAATATATTGATAAGTTTTGCTTGTAGTGTTAAACTGATATGATGCGAAATAAAATAAAAATAAATAAATTACGAAATAAAAAACGCATTCAGTTACAAAAAGAGCAAATAACAGATTTTTTATTAGTTTCACTTAAAATTAACTTAAAATTTTCTTTGTTAAGGTACAGTGAGCTGAGCACACTTGAGTGAATACAGTCTGTTAGTTTAATTATTATTCATTTTATGCTCGTTTTAGTGTTTAGTAAACGCGAACAATTAACTAATTAATATATAATAATTGAGTGTGTAATAGTTTAATTAATTAGTATTAGTGTCATTAGTTTTGTTTAATTAAACACTTAGTTGGCACAACTAAAGACGGCTTGTTAATTGAATTGTAACTCTCAAGTCCCAACCTTAGAAATTATTTAATTGAGAAAATTGGGAAAATGAGAGTTTGAAAGTATCATCGTGAAAGTCTCACTTACAAGACAAGACAAGACAAGGCAAAGAGAAACTTTATAATTTTTTGAAGCATCAGATCAGAATAAATCTCAGAGTTACATAATTATTTTTTTCTTTCTTTTTCGTGAGTGAGTAACTGACTTTTTTAATTAAGTATAATTAATTAATTCATTATCAATTAAACTCTGTTCTGTAACTACCTACATAATAATTTAATAATGTATGTATTATATAACATTTCTAAGCATCTACAACTGTTTAAGACAAGTCTACGATCTCAACTAGTCTTAGCCTAGATATAATATGTATGTACATACGCACAGATAATACAATACAATACCTTTAGACACGATACGATAAATACATATATACGGAGATAGACATATACATACGGTAACAGTTCTATAGACCTAGCTTATTCTTGAGATACATGACCACCATCAGGCCGAGAAGGGTACCACCGATTAACATCATCAACTTTTTCTACAGATTTTTAAAGACCAAATTTATTTTAAATATCGAAATTTGAAAGATATGGAAATTTATAAAAAATAAAAATTCTGAAAATTTTACCTTCCTAGCCTTAGCCTCGTATTCTCTGGCTTTCTTCATGTCAGCGTTCGCTCTGTCCACCCATTCAACAGCATTTTCTACTTGAACCTCGATACGGTCAATCATTTCTCCCTAGATGGAAATTTAAATGCACAAGATTATTTTAAAATGTTTATGGATTTGCGGTTTTGTGAAATTTTATTACCTGGCTATCAACAAGAACAGCCATGTCTACGAACATCTCGTGGAGGTCCTTTAGAGAGTTTTCCAGCTTCATGATATCCTCGTGACGAGCCTGGATATCTCTTAGGGTTTGCTTCATCTCCATGGTGTCCATAACAATCTGTTGCATAAATTTGTAATTCATTAAAAAATTATCCAAATACGCACAAATATATTTTGTAGAGTTTTTAGCAACTTTTATTTTTATTTTCTTACACCATCGGTTAAAAGTCCAGCATTTCCCCCTTCCAAGATTTCCTCGAGCTCATCATCTCCCAGATTTTTGCCGGCTGTTGAATTTTTTAATTGAAAATAGTAATAAATCTCAAAGTTAGTAAAATTGATATTTTTTTATGAAATTTTCATCGCCTACCGATTTCAGCCTGCCTTTGAATCCGGCCTTTGCATTTCTCACGATAGCTGGTTTGGGTAGTATTGTACTCTGTCATAATATCGACAAACTTTTTAAACAGGGTGTGATACTGGGTTCGTCTAATACGCACTTCCGCTTGTGAGTCTCCATACTGCTCAGCTTGTTCAATGCTTTGTTCAAGATCTGTTTTAAATTTTATTTTGAATAAATTTAAATTTTTTTTTAAAATTGAAAAAAAAAAGTTTTTGTTTATATTGTATGTTTCAATGACGATGAGACCGACCTTTCAATCTGGACCTGATTTGATGAGATGATCGCTTGATAGAATCCATGAGGCTTTCCAGTTCCTGTTGCGTCTCTAATATTTACAAAATCAATTTGTAAAAAATCTGTCATAAAAGAATTGATTTTAAAAATGCTAGTTTTACAATTTTTACTTTCATCAGTTGATGGGGCTGATAGAATGTCGCTATGAATTTTTTTCATCCTTTCCGTTTCATCCTGCAGGGCGCCAACGCTTCCTCGTAATTGCTCCATCTGTATTTGATCATCTACATTTAAATTACAATTACTCCTAATTAAAAGCCAATCTACCTAATATAATCGTAATTAACCGTTTCTAAAACAAAATAAAAATTTAGCAAAGCTAAGCGATTAAAATATTTAATTATAATTTTTAAAAATGTCACCTCTTTGAAAAACTCGTCCATGACACCCCCACTGCTCTCGATGTTGAGTTTGACCTCATCCTGGAAGGAATCCCAATCATCGTCGTCCCCGCCCTTTATCGTCTGCAAATCTGCTAATCTGTCCTTCACCATTTTTGCTTAATAATTTACTTAATAATTACTGATTATGAAGTTTCCCTAGAATTTTAATACTTAGACTGATTAAATTTTAAATTTAAGTAAAATATTTGATTTTTTTAAATTCTTCAAAAAAAACTTTCACTTCCGGGGAAAATTATTTTGCAGCCTCTAGAATTTTTGAACACACTGGGAATATGTAACTTTCTCCGTATTTATGATTTTCTCTTAAATATTAATAATTATGATCTACAAAATAAATTTATGCTCCAGCATATTTTGGAGCACGCCCACTATTTGCTGGCCATAAATATTCACGTGAACTTGGATTCACTGGCAAATCTCAGATGTACATATCTAACTTTACTCAAGCAACTAATTCGTTCACTCACAAACGATTATGGACAGTGGTGGGTTTGAGCTTTGGGAATATTTTTTCAGTACAATAACATTTTATTTTAGGAAGGACGAAATTTTTTCACTGCTTCGTTCACTTGCCATGATCAGTAGTACCAACCCAAACATTGCGGATTATCGAGTGAAAAACTGGTAAAGTGCACAAGTGCAATGGTGAGCGAAAGTCGGGTCCCTCGCTATGAATAGCCGAGTCTTGGTGAGTCGAGTTGAGTTTGTATGAGACGGTCGCATTAACACGACTAGAGAACAGACAAAGAAACGAAACGGGGACTTACTTTACTCCACTCATGGTCTGCAGAAAATGCCGCATTCTCCGGGAAAACTGCTCCAGTCCAATGTTGAGAAAAGTGGTGCATTACAATTCTCCTTATGACATGTATCCCGCTATGGGCAATTTTTTGCTTGACTTTAGAAATATAAAATGGAACCTATGTATGTATATATTTTGGAATGGGATGGCCCTCGTTTTGTATTTTGTACTTTCTCCATTTCCACACACAAAAAACACATCGTGTGTGTTCATTTCCATAATATAACATAACAGGGCTACTAGAGCTTCCAGCATCGGGCAAGCAGAATACTTATCCATTCCAGTTTGTTTTTAGGGAAAAACCAAAAGTTACAGAAGAAAAAAAATTTTGGCAACCAGAAAATGGGACAGTGGGACTTGCTTTTCTTCTTGTCATGGACTTCTTTTCTCTTCACAGCTTTGCCTTGGCCCCTGCTTTGTGCAATTCTAAGCAAATATGTACAAATGGGATTGGCTAAGGGTGCATAGAAAACGAAAATTCGAATGGAAATGTAAATAAAATTTATGCCCATTAGCAGCATATAGAAATATGTACATGTATTTACATATACATTGCAAATATCTACTATAATGCTATGTTCAATTGCAAATCGTATTTTTCTGATTTTTTTGTAACAGTCAACACCAGAAATAAATATGTTGCTCCAGTTAATGGTAGAAGAGAAAGTTTTTTTTTCTTCAGGAGAAAGTCTTTTTAAGTAGTTCATATGTACATATGTAGGTTCACTTACGCATTGCCAGGGATTTTTTTCTTAACAAGCGACATACTTTTTGTGGCAGTGGCATTAGGATTTGTGAAAGCAAAGCAGAGCAGAAAAGAGCGAAAGGAAACGAAGCAAAGCAAGGCCAAGTACAGCCGCAGCGTAGATGTCTTTATACATATAGTTTGATCTTGGTTTATTATAAAAGCTGGTGAAAGCATTGCCTGGCCTTTTACCGCATAATATGCTTTTATTCCTTTTCATATTGATATCGATATCAGAGCAACGGGACTTTTTCCAGATTACATAACGCATGTTACCTTTAGAATGTTGCTGCTCACTAGCCCGTTTTGAGATAATAAACTGAAGAGGAAAAGGCAAAGATTCCTGAGTAAGAAAAAAATGTTGCTCTTTAAGTTCTTGTTGAGTTCTGTTTAAGCTGAGAATGGTTGAGTCTGAGCGAGTGTGTCCAATGTGGACACAATATGTTACTTGTGTGTGTTATGTGTAAGATGTTACATATTAGTACATACGGTGTGTGTGTGAAGATAATGTAAGTATGTAGTAAACATGTGTTATTATAGTGGGATATAATCGTTATCTGGTTTGTTATATTACATAAAGTATGTATGTATTTAGATAATGATCTTGCTTTTGCTGGCTCACACATTTATATTTAGGCAGTGGTCTTTGTTGGTTGGAGGCGATCAATTGGCTTGGCTTGTACATGTTAGATATTATACATATGTATATAAGTCGCATGTAAAACTATGCTGGCTTTAGCTTTCTCCGGATGCCGGAAAACAAACTTGATTTTTGCTCTGCTTTAATACATCATTTTCATTTCATTTCGTAGTCTGGACCAGTCTGGCAAGGGTAATAATTTTCTGCTGATTTGTGGCCGAATCGTGCTGTGAGGTAATAAATAATTTTTAAAATCTTTTTCTTAGTCTTAGTGTCAATTTTGCATTGTGTTTATTTATTAACAAATATAAAATACAATAAAAAAATTGTAGACACATTTGTTACAAGATTTGCTTTAAAAGCCGAGTCAGCAGTTTAAGGAATAAAATAAATATAAATTTTTGTTAGGGGTCATTTCGCCGTCAAGCTTTTGAGACTCAGACGTATTATCATTCCATGAAAATTTAATTTGACGGGAATTGTTCAGAAAGGCGTCAGAATAAAATATCAGACGAACCTAATAGCCATATTCAATAACGATCAAGGCAGCATGAAACCGAGACTAAAATCAAATAAATATTTATTAAGGCTTACGGATTTGCTGATTTGCGTAGCTCTGCAAAATAATTGTGGCAAGATATCCTATCCTACCTTATTTTGGTGGACCTATGCATAACGAGCCTTTACTAGAACTAGAGCTTTTTAAATGGTCACATTTGAATGCCAATTTCATATTGCTGACAGACAACGAATAATAAAACAAAGTTTAAATTTAACGTAGTTCAAATACAACCCTTCAAAAATTGCTTTTTAGAATACTCTAACCAGAAACCAGAAGGAATTTTAATCAAACTTTAGTAGGTAGGATAATGTTATAATTACAATATAATATAAAGTAGTAAATCATCATAGATCCTACCAGACGCAGACAGAAATATTTTTACAACAGAATCGAACACAAGCAGCAATGCGGCAGCAATAGCAATAGCAAAGCTGAGCTTTGGCTTGGAGTTTGGAGAAGTAAGCAAATAGCAGCGGCAGAGCACAGGTTCACAGCCGCAGCTGTTGTCTTGTTTGGTTTTTATCAACATTTTTAGTTTCATTTCAGTTGAGTTCTGTGGAAGTCAATTTTACTTTCTTCTAGTTTGAGTATTAGTGAATATTAAAGTGCATTGTAATTACCATTAAATATTTGGTTCGCTTAATTAAACTGGATTTACCGGTTGTCACTACATTCCCAACTTTATTTGCTACAGTCCCTGAAAATCTTTGATTTCTAACCGCTCGCTAATTATTTAATTGGAGTGACTCCTGACGCACTAATCGTAAGTAATGCTAATTGTTCTAATTATTCGAATAAGATTTACCTCAGTTTTTTTAAAACTTACACGATTTTGATATTTTGATAATTTAGTAGCGAAGCTTCAAGACATTTACCGTCTTCAAGACATTGGTTTTCCGAGGCGAATGAGATTTTATTACGAATGAAGCAGCCCATTTAAAATTTCCAATTTGAAATTGGCATTTTCCATGACTTGGTCATTGGTCATAGCTGAAGGTAATTAAATCCAATTAAAATTTCGATAGCAAATAATTCATAATTATCTATCTTAATGAAAACCTAAATCATATTCGAAAATTTGACGGTTTATGATAGATGTCAGAGGAAAGGACGTCGTCTTGTTCATTCAAGCCATCAAAATGATGTTAGCATCCTTGGAAAATCCTAATGTCAATGAAACTATCAAGGTGGGAGTCATAAGTAATCCTCGACGCTCAATTTTTCGAGCAGAATAAAGCACGTCAAAAATATCAAAGTGGAATATTTAACTAGGAAAAGCGGACACATATCCACACAAAAAGTGGTACAATAATAAAATAGACAGGACTTAATTGGAATTTATTAGTTATGATAATTAATATTTACCTGTTACTAAAAATATTTAGTTCCAAGGAAAATGCGATTTTCAAACGAAATAATGGAAAGCCGGAGAAATATATTTTTACAAAATATTAAAATAACAGATATTTACATTGTAACAAAACTTCAGTTTATATTTTTTATTTTGATTTTATTTCCGTTTTATAACATTAACATTTGTAACCACAGCTGTCACTCATAGCGATTTAGGAAACATTTAAAATTTTGGAAGTTCACGTTATATCGTATAGATTGGTCGAATACTGAAAACGGAGAAATTGAATATTTGTTTCATTTTACTTTAACAATTATGAATTTAATATTTGTTTAAGAAAAGTGTTAAACTCAAAATATTTAGGTTATTTATTTTTAATTGGAGCGCTTACTTATTTTTCGTCCATGAAGAATTGGACAGGCACCGTGAACCATATCTTGACGTAGTGTCCCGTTTTGGTACAGGTTAAGCCTGTGAAGAATTCAAATTCTCAGAAATTTCTCTGAAATGTAAATTATCGGGAGAATTTCTAAATATTTATTTTAGTCAAGTATTAATAATACCAAAATACTGCTGAACCACGCATTGGACGGCTTGCAACACCGACACCGACAAATGGTGTGAGACCACCAACCATATTAGGAGAAACGTCCACCTTAACGTAAATGAGTTATTACATAGTTAAGCATAATAATAAAATAATGCAAGTTTTGAATTTTCTTAAATTTTTAAACATTCAGATTTCGCAATATATTTTTGTTGTTGTAGAATCCAAGTGAGCATTACGTAAAAGAGTACTGTCGCCAGTCTGTCCCCGTCGTGGTACATAGTTTGATCGTAATATGTCAAATCGTCGTAACTCGTATTTTTGAATCTCGCAAAAAAGCCATCCAAAGTGTTGGGGCCATTTATATTTTGTATCTGGAAGAAATGTAAAATTAAATTTTTATATTAGACAAAATTAGAAAAACTCTCTTTATTATTAATATTTAGGCACATACAGCGTCCGAATGTCTACCATAGTATCGTCCCGGAACATATTCCACATCCCACGTGGTTTCACCTCCGGTGGTCATGAGTCCAGTTAAGGCATGCGAAATTTTTCTAATCTTCTCATCCACATCATCCGGCGCCTCATTAATCACGGATGTTCTGAATTTGTCAAAGAGAACTGTACGATTTCCTTTCGGAGCCACGAATGGCTGCAGATTGTCTCTGTTGTCTAGTAACTCCTGGATTGTGTCATTTCCTAGGAAGTCGTAGTAGTGAATCAAAATGGGGTAATCTGAGAGCATTTCCGCTTTGACGGGGTTCAAAATGAAATAAGGGTGCATTTTCCTCTCTAGGTAGCATTTCATCCTGGACCGTAATTCAATTGGCTAAAAATGAATTTTAAAATATTTTTGGAATAGGGACCATTCACAAATTACGTAAATGTTATTTTATTTTAGTCGAAGATCATCTACTTTTTTGCAGTTACCTGAAATTCATTTCCAGCACAAAGCGAAATAAAATTTGCGTCCGCCACTGATTTATTGACGAATGAAATATTTCCATTTCCATGCAATCCCGTAATTCTTTTATATCTAGCCTCCATTATTGGAATCAGGTCTCTGGAATCCGGACGTATCGCTTCAGTGTACATGCTACTAAAAGGTAACTCGTCACTGTTGAGGTCCTCCATGTAAGGCTCTGAGTACAAAATTTGATTGTGCTGTCATATTTAAGAACATATTAAATTGACTCCGGTCAGTATTTCCAATCTTATATTTAAATATTAATAAAATATCATTGAAATGTAATACAAGTATTTGTGTTGTTTACGGTTTGAACTGCAGCATAATGTAGCATCTCCGAAAATTCAACCTCAACTAAATATTTCTCGTTTCCATAAAACCTTTCATAAAACTGATTCAGCACAAATTCCATCCATTCAACGGCCAAATGAAAATAATCGTAGAATAGAGCCAATCCAGCCAGCCTAATACAATGCGGTATGCGAAGACTTCCTCCGTAGTAAGTATCTACTATTTGTCCAAGATATAACTAAAATAATCAAGATTAGAAAAATTTAATAATGATACTTTTATACCTATTAAACTCTAGTTTCGTAAACATTGAATGTAGAAGGCAAATTAATCATTTGTTTATTTTGTTACCCACGTCTTTCGGCTTGTATCGATAAACATCAGCAACTGACAAGAATCCAAGCTGCTGCATAAAAATATCATTCACAGATGGCCATCGAGTAAGAATTTCTTCGTTTGGAGAAGTCACATTAACCATTACCTCCTTCAGCTTTGCTGTATTTAAAAAAAGACTTGAACATAGATTAACTCTGATCCACAAAATATTCAATTATTTTTAATTGACTTGTTGGTTTGAAATTTGTCACGTAATTTATGGCTGTTCCCAAATTTTGAATTTTTATTTGTACAAATTGGAAGCACACCTTTGGTATATTTGTAAAAGTGGCACTTTCGCAACCTCCTCAAACTATCCGTAACTTCGGCGTACCGTTGCGTCATGAAATGTGAAAGTAAAGCACTTGACCCGACGAACTTTCCTCTTTGTTCATTTGTGTTCACCGGAACTGTTGCTTTACTTATAGCTGCCAAGCTAGTCTCTTCGTATTCTCTTCGAAATCTGATTTTTAATTTAACTTGTAATAAATTAGTTAAATAAATTTAAAATAGCTTTTAAATTGGCGGTTAAAGTTTTTTCCACTCACTTTCGTATTAGAGCAATTTCCACCTTCCTTGCGTAATATCTTTGAGCAAGCACCTCCCGAAGGTCGTCGTCTTTCTGCGCCCATAACGAAAACATTTCTAGAGTGTGGAGCGTGCCAAAAAGTTCAACATCGTCGTTTTCCTCTATAATCGATCCCGGTATAGCAGCCATCAAATATTTCACTTTCACAACAAATACAAACAACGGAAGACATATTTTGAAACTGAATGTTGAAAACTCGAATGCCATCTTGTCTTGGAAGAATTTAATGGCACTTATTACTATCCTATTAAATTACAGTCCATTTTTAATTAAAGTATGAAACGTGGAACAAATAAATAAATAAATAATTTATACACAAACCAAAGGGTTCTAGAAGAGCGACCCATTTAAGGTTTTAATGAGTTATTAAATTCATAACCATAAAACTCCATAAAATTAATTGCTTTAATATTTCAAAATAAATCTTTCGTTATAAACAAAAGCTGTAGTGCTTTTTAACACATTTGGTCATTCCATCTGATAGTGTAAATAAATAGTATTTATTATGCAATCGACATTGGTTTATTTGTTTCGCCAAACAGGAACAGCTTCATCCGAAGACTCACTGTGCTATTTGAGGAGGAAAAAATCAACTTATGATGCATCTCATGATCATGATCATGATCAAAACCACGCTTAGGGTGACAAGGAAATTGATAATTTAGCTCAAGCCTTGAGCCTCAAGGTCAACGGTAATATATTCTGTCAGTTACATGAATAATGAACGAGATAAAATACAGTAGTTATTCATTTAAGAATTTAATGCAACCATTTATGTATTTATTTAAAAAATGTGTTTTTCTCATGTTTTATGTTTTATAAACCGCCCCTTGTATTTATTTCTCCCAATTAATAAACCTCATTGTGAAGTAAATAAAAGTAAATAATAATGTTTAATAATAGTGTTGTTCTTGTTTCAAATTGTGAAATTAATTACTATTAGTACTTAATTCAATTATTTTCTTTAATAATCAATTTATGTGACAACAAATATAAACAAGAATTGTACAGCTTATAAGTAACAGATCTAGTATACATTGTGTTTTCGCTTAACGTGCCTCCGAAATGCGTTCATGCCGACGTATTGCATTTCACAAAGTTTGCAATTAAACGGTTTCTCGCCGATATGTAACCTTGTATGTTGTATGAGTGATTCCTTTGACCCCAAATTGTTTGAACAGAAAAGACACGAAAACCGTCTTTCGTTTCTGTGGACAGCTTGATTGTGACTCTCCAGCTGTATCTTCTGTTGATAAGAAGTTTTACACACATTACATTTGAAAGGTTTTTCTCCGATGTGCCATTTTGCATGCTGCTTTAAGTGCGATTGCTGCTTGAACCGCTTTCCACATAAATTGCATTTGTATGGCCTCTCTCCAGTGTGCCCCCTCAAATGATTCTCCAGGTTGAATTTTAGTCGAAACTTTTTAGGGCAGAGTTCGCAGGGGTACTTTGGCTTTTTGTGTTGAATCATCTCGTGTCTTCTCATTCCATCTTTTGTAGTAAACAGTTTATTACACACTTTGCATTGATGGTTTTCTTCTTAATGTGTACCGCCTCCACATGGAGGTTTAAATTTGATCTGAATGCAAAGCACTTGTGACAGTTATCGCATTTGTAGGGTCTATCACCCGTGTGAATTCTCAAATGTTGCTTTTGGCACGATTCAACTGAGAACTCTCTTCCACAAATTTGACAGAAGTGTGGCTTCTCTCCCGTATGAACTCTCAAATGGTTGTAAATATTCTGGCACTGACTGGTTATTTCTTTTCTGCAAAATAAACAAGGCTCCTTTTTATGTGTCATTTTGTTAAAGTCAGCTCTGATCCTAGATTTCTTGAATTTACTGATAATCGCAAATATCACTAAACGTTTGTAGTAAATGATTTCCGTATTATGAGAATGTTCATTTCATCATTCGTAAAAATATTTCGTATTTATTGGTTTTATAAATGCAAAGAAAACAATCTTGGTTTGGTAACAAGAAGAAGAAGTCTGGTTCATTAAATGGAATTTTTTGTGTTCTGTATTCGGTAGGGAAGGAATCTAAATGCTACTAAGATGTACATATCCCACGTTCACAAAGTCAAAGCTGACCTTTAGCTAATATTTAAAGTTAGTGCGTCACATACATACTAATAAATGATACCCTTAAGACGCTGGGGTACGTTGAAATCTACATGAATTAAGCCTAAATATGAGTTGATTTTTGCTATCTTCTTTTGTTCGTATTCGTGTATTATATTTAATCAATCGAATGATATTTTGGGTTTACCTGTTTTAGAGAATTGGTTTCTTCAGTTCCGCTCATTGAGTATATGATAAGAAAACCTGAGTCTTGTCTGTTGGGATATTGTGTTGCACTGGTTTTATTTTTTCCTGTGGATCAAAGTTTCTGATAAGTGCGTAATGCTATGCTGTGGGAAATGCGAGATAATCGTATGATTTTTTTAAACGCGTACAAATAAACAAAAAGCTACAGCCCCAGGATGCTAAAAAATTTAACTTTAGGTTGGCCGTAGTTGTCTCGTATGTCTTGCTTGGCTTCAAAATTATGTAGGTGAAAATCTTTATTTTCTACCATACCTAAAATATTATATATGCATGCACCATGAAAACTGTGTGTCGTCTATGAAGTTTGGCTTGGCTTTCTTCATCAATATCTCAATATAAATAATTTTCTGCAGTTGTTTTTTGTAGGCTTACAATGGTCAAATTGTGCCTCGTGTCTAAAATGTTGGATGATGCGGAGTAATTTTGAATAGAAATAAATATCAGATGGCATTTGGGTTTCAAGGCAAGTTTAATTAGCTTTTGGAGATTTACAGTTAGGCGAAGTCAGATCTAAATAAAATCAAGTCCCTTTTTCCAAACATACGTGTTTTGCGAATTTGTTGTAAAATGAAGCTAAGAGAAAGTATTTTATTACTATATTTACTATATTTAACACAAAATTAAATGATTATGATGACGTTTTGTGACAGACGAGCAGCTCCGCAGAGCAGAGCACCTCGTCTGTCCACAGCCCAGCAGCAACCTGTTTAATTTAATATAAAACATTATTTTAATTTCACGGACCGAAGTTACTACGATAAATCAATATGCATGTTTAGGCTTTTGCTAGGAAAAGTATAATTATATTGTTTCTATATGTCGGAATTCTGAAGCCTTTAATATTTCAAAGGCGATTTTTGGTAATGTGTTTGAACATATTTAATTTCAGAAAATTATAATGCAGTCAACAATACGACTAATCATATACTGCGCCATTGAACCAAGTAATTTTTTGTCCAACGCTCCAAACGGTTTGAACGGAAATTTCGTGGGTCTCATAGCTTTAACCTGCAACACGGAGACTTTGGCGTTCCTTCTTTTACTCGGAAACCAACTATAGACATATTCTATTTTTGCCTTGTTTCTGCATCTCGCCAAAAACTTCTTCTCTAAAATCTCGTTGCAGCGAACAATCTGTAAATTACAGCAGACAAATCCAATCATCAGGATAATACATAAAATGACGGCGAATGTGTAAAATATTATATGGAGGTCGTCGGGTTTCTTAATCAAAATCCAAACAATAGCCACAATTATCCAAAATCCAAATGACTCCAGAATTGAAACACAGAGACGCAATGGGGGAAAAATTTCTGAAGTTACAATGGAAAATTCATTATAAATCTTTCGACTTTGCTCCACACTCATTAAATTTCTTTTCAAAATGTTGGAAATATTTTTTATAATTGTCATTTCCACGCACAGGGACAAACCAACGTAAGCACTGCAACGCGAAATCTCAACAATTCCTAGCATTATGAACATTCTCACAAACATGGATGAAATGATACAATTTAAAGTCCTGTAATATGGATCTCCCAAAATGTCAGCCATGACAAAATAGCCAGCATCGATATTTCCAAACGCGGGCCAAAATACTGAACTGAGAGGAATTAGTGGGAACACTATTGCAATAGGTATTGCTAAAAAGTCAAAAATGGAAGTCTCTCTTGAAAGTTTGTACTCAGTCATCATTTTCTCAAGCATATCTAGGCCAACATTGACAAATTTAAGGTGACCCCAATTTGCAATTCTGATTGTGGCAACAATACACACCAATGATGCTCCCAGAGTATAAAAAATATACAATGCAAAAACTCCTTTTGACATTGCCGGTCTCCATTGATAAAAGCCATGCAGCAACAGACTGTAGAGAGACGAAAGGGCAAACAATAATGTAATTGAAAACCAAAAATATTTTACTGCTCCCCTCTGGAAACGTTTTAATTTTGAAGCTGGACTGATTTTAGGTTTTTCGAAAACACGGGATGTTTCAATGTCCCAGTTCAACGGTATAGGTTGCAGGTAAAAATATCCACAGCAAACTATTCTAAAACCGAGTTTCTGATTTGCACTTAACATTTTGAAATTTTGTACTATTTTAGGTGAATTTCCTTTAAATTATAGAAGTTTAGTACTGAATGGAATTTACTTTTATGACATACTCGTACGTACAATTTCAACATTCTACTTACCAGAATGCGGAAATATTTTGGTACTCAGAAATAATTGTTGTGCTTATATAAAAGCTTTACCAGAATCAACCGCAATTTTCCTGTGAAGTAAATTATTAAAACATGTACATATCAAACATTTTAAAGTCCATGAAACTAATTATTACTAGAGGTAAACTGCTGAAAAAACATGTTTCATGTATGAGATAATGAAATAATTTTTCTTCAATATCTGGATACCGTTTTATGGGACCTTTGGATACCGGAAATCAACAGCAAATTGAGCATTACAGTTGATTATGCTCAATTTTACTTGTAAAAATATTTTCATAGCCCTTGTACGTAATCCGGTATACGCAAATGGGATTTAGTTGTAAGATAGAATTATGTTTTTCTGGGCTAAGCATTTCTATATTTGGTTGGAAATTTGCTGAAATTAGACTAAACAAAAATAATTGGAGTTAGTTTGCCTTCTATTTCATGCTATATAATCCACATGTGCATGTTTATTTGCACTTCCTTAGTTTTTAGTCACAGCCTTTTCCAATGGCATATTAATCTGTGACACAAATGTACATAGTACGTAGTAAAATAACATGTTCTGATCAACTTTGAATATATATTTTTGCAAAGCACAGCATGGTTGGTAACTGTAAATGATTTTACTGCTTTATTTTACAGTTGTTGTTCAAATCGGTAAATGAAAGCCGCAAAGCATGTTGTTGGGTGTTATTGTAGTTGAATAATTATATTGAAACTGTTTTAATCCAAAATTTGTAATTCAGAATATTATACACACATAATGTTAAACATTATCAAAACTCAACGGTAAATAATTCTTTTACTCTCTTTTTTTAAAGGTTACATTATATCATATAGGAAATTTTAACAACATTAAAAAATATTGACTCATTCATACACTTTACTCCTCCTTTTTAGGTTTTACCGGATATTGCCTATCGAACTCTTCAACTCTCTCCTCAATCGCTTTCTTGTTTAAGTCCATAAATTTGTCAAAGGCCGCTCTCACATCTTCCGTGTTTTTTTCCACTGGTCCCAGTCCGTGAATAATGAACTGGACAAGAGCCATCACTGTAAACTTGTCATTCTTCGTCACCTCCAGATCAGTTGGACAGTCCTGGGCGCAGTGTTTCTCAAGCAACATGACATCCTGATGCATCTTGGTAAGCACCGTTCTCAGTGTTTTCAGCATATTCCTGGTCAGTCTTACGGAGTGTGGGGGACTCACTCTTCGTGCCCTCTGAACATAGTAAAGCGTCATTTCCGTGAAAAATCCTATCGTCCTTGAAATTTTTGTTCCTTCACTCTCTAGAAATCCTTTGGTTGGAAATCCTCCACTGGTTCTCAGTTTATGATAGGATTTTGTGAAGGCGCTCATCTCGAATGCCAGAGAGATTTTCACAATTTCTCTAGGAGTTAGTCTTTGCTTGTGGCTGAAAATATGATAAACCGGGGATTTAGAAAAATTTCAACACTTTTCAACAAATATTTTTTGTTTTCTATTTTTATGATGATATCTCACAATAATTCATTCTCCTTCATAATTTCAAAGTATTTCCTATCCTCAGACAAAACCAGCAAACGGTCGTTAAACAAGTCCATCATTTTTGGTCTTCTCTTTGGCCTGCAGTCGATTCTCAGAACTTTCATGTAGTACTCCACAATCTTCGTGGCGTCTTTGCTTTCAAGTAGTTTGGGATCGGGAATCTTTTCTTGTCTGCAGTTACCCAGCCCATAGAAAATCAAACCGTCGGCTGAAACAGTGACTTTATCCTTCCATGGCTTAGGTTTGTATTGGGTCCTCCAGCCAGGTACATTCTCTCCCGGGTTATCATCATCATCGTCATCATCTTTTTTCTTTGCCTCTCGCCTTCGTCTCTTCCTTCTCGAGCTTCTTTTTCTCCTCTCGGATTTTTTCTCCTCGTTTGTTTGTTCCCCTGAGTCGGTGTTCGTTTTCTTTTTCTGCACCACCATACCCGCCACGATTTGAATATTCAGTCCGAGTAAATCAGTGGTTCCCAGATTATCCAAAACCTGGCCCGGCGGCTTTTTTCTTTTCTTCTGAACTCTTCCAATCAACTTACTCGCAACCGCTGGCCAAGGCATTTTTGCACCCTCCTTTTCAATCAAGGCCAAGCCCAAATCCATGCCAGCACCCTGTTCCTCCTCAATCTGGGCGACAGCAAAATCTGGAAGGTCAATTTCGTCACAGAGTTCCGCGCCGCCCCATTCACCGAAAGGCGCGTCTTTCGTGTACTCTGGCTCCTTTCCCTCATTCGCCCCGCCTCCCGCGTCGCCGCCACCGCCTCCCTCTTTCTTCTTTGGTGACCGCTTTCGCCTTCGATTCACTGCCGCCTGGCCACTGGCACTTACTGTAGTTCTTCTCTTCTGGCCATAATATTGCTGCATATCCTCATTGTCAAGATTAAACATTTTCGTGAAGAATCCGAGCATTCCCTCCTCATACGGCATGACAACACTTTCGTCTGATTTCTTAATCGCGTCGAAATATTCCTGTTTGTACTTGGATGGATTCACCACGTCAATGTAGCCCTCGGCCATCCTCGGTGTTAGAATCGTTATCTTCTTGTCACCCTCCCCTGGCGCAATCTTACAGCGATACCTCCTCAGTAACCACATTCGGAAGTCCATCATATTAACAATGTTCCGTTTCTCTCCTATCGTCACAGGTTGCAAGGAACGTAGCCCCTTTTTCATTTTCGCATCCATCCCACCCACACCGTTGACTCTGGCTGTGGGCCACGCCCAGTTATTGATTTTAAAGTTTGCCATGAGACTTCCCCCCAGAAGTGGAGCTGCTGTCAACACAGCATCTTTGGTTGTACCAACACCCAGTTTTCCGTCACCACCGCCCTTTCTTTGAATAGGGTCGAAAATCAAAACACGGCCCCAGGGATTCACGTTCCCATCTGTGTGTGCTTTGTAATGAAGAAACTTTTGGAAAAGGGGATTATTCGCGTCCTCAAGGGCAGCGGGACCATCCACAACCACGGCTTTCAATCCCCCGCCTATGTCGATCATAGAGTATTTTAAATCCTTGTGATCTCCGTCCGTGTTATTTTCCGCGGCGACTATGGCTATCGACCAACCAGGCATGATTTCAACGCCCTCGTTGAATTCAAAACCTTTGTTGAATGTCGCCTGAATTCCCTCCTTCGATTCCTCGCCTTTCACATCAACACTTTTCAAAATTCCCGCGGTACCGTCTGCAACTGCGCCCTCAGTGTCAAACTTGGAACTCCCGGGCTTTTTTGGACTTCCTGGGGTGAATATACATTTCTCGGGTGATTTACCCTCCGGGGTAAAAGTGCATTTTCCACCCTGCTCTGGGAAAAAGAGGAAGTTGGCGCCGTCGACGTAATATAAACCGTAGTGGTACTGATGTGGTACGTCCTTCAGTATATTTTCTTCCGCCTCCTCGCCTTTTTGGAAGAGAGGTCCATAATAATAATTAGGTGCCAGAAATGGAGCCTCGCTTCTCTGTTTCTTGACGCCAGGCACTTGAGTGCTTTGCTCCTTTTTTGCCTCCTCCCCCTTTGGTTCCTGGACCTCCGGCTTTTTGTTGGTTTTCGCAAATTCTACAAATCCAGGTGGCACCCAGAGTTCCTGCTCGTCAGTCCAGAAATGCTCGGCTTGCTTTTGCTTCTCGGAGATCTGCACCTCCCCTTCTTTCTGATCCTCCTTCAGTATCATTACTCCAATCATGGCGTCATCTTTGGCGTAACCCTTCGGCACAAACAGACAGATCACTGGTTTCTCGACCTTTGGATCTGATTCTTCCCTTTTGATTATTTTCATCTTCCAGGGTGTGTTCGGCCTTCCTGCTACTATAGAGCCGTGCATCGGCTTGTACTTGACTTGCTTGTCCACAATTATTATGGTCCCTTCGATTTCATAATTTTCGGGTAGAAAGCTTGTCGTCTTTTGAGTTACCACCTTTATTCCGAACAATTCGTTATGTGACACTTCGAGATTAGCAGCGGCTCGTTTTCTTCTGGCTGGTGCTTCCGTTGTCGGTTCTTTTTCTTTTGTTGGTTCTTTCGCTTCTTTTTTCTCTTTATCAGGGTGGTCTTCGTTTTCCGGTGGTGGTACAGGTGGAGCGGTGTATTTCCACTCTTCCGCGGAGAGAAATGTGGCCCAGATCATGGCTGTGGAGGGATGGCCTTTTATATATGCATAGTCCACGGATGGTCGGTCCATAATGAAATTGAAGGTCGATGAGTTATCAGTTCGCACAATTTTGCCGCTGATACCACCTTCAAGATTCATGGCGTCCGGAAGAAATGCTCCTCTGGCCTCCTTAGCATCTTTAAATTCCTCTGAATCCTCGAGTGAAAATTTGCCGTGACCTGCGCGTCCAGGAATAAAGACGCCGTGGGGGGTTTCCTTCATTTTTGGATTGTTACCGTACGGCACAAAAAATCCGGTTAGCATGTCGCCCTCTGCTACGAAGATGTGGGGCGACTCGATCATTCCCGGGAAAAGCATGCCGTAAATCACGGGCATTCCATCTGCGGTCCTAGATGGTCTCTGGGGACCCTTTGTCTCCATGCCTGGTGGCATCCAGAAATTAGATACATTTCGGACATCGGCTGGATTGAAGACCCCGAATTTGGGATTCGATGCTGATTTGAAAAATCCGTCCACACTGACCTCCCCGTGAATACCATAACTGGCATCCCTATGAGGTTGTTTATAGGAAGTTGGAGTCATAACACCAACTTTACCAGAGAGCGATTGCATTTTTGCGGGATCATCCGCAAAGAAAAATGAATTTCCGTCCGTTGTGGTGCTGGGATGAAAATACCCCATGACCTTGGTTCCTTCTGCTTTGTAAGCGCATCGAACCAAGGAGTAATCTGGGATGAAAAAACTCTTTCCTTCGGCAGCACCCGGGTACACAAAGCCAAAGCCCAGATACGCATTTGACGATATTCCATCATTGTTCACCCATTTTTGCCAGGTTGCGAAACTCCCATCCGATGGGCCACTGCCTGATCCCCTGCTGGCGCCGCCATTTAGGACAGCCCCCGCCAAATCGACACTTAATCTGACACCAAGCGCGTGGCCTTTTACAACCAAGTACAGGGTGTTGAATGTCAGGTGAGCCCCCATAGCGGCGAGTTGCGCTATTTCCTTTGGAACGCCCATTTTAACCAACACCTCAGCCGCGCCATCAATTATTCCGTTTCCAAGCATATCAACAGATGAAACAAGACTCTCTCCCACTGCTACGATACTGTCAGCAAGTGCCGTGACTGATCCCACAATTGGTCCAAGTCCCAACGACGCAAGCATTCCCCCAACATTCAGAGTGTCTACAGGCAGGCTGCTTATAATTGACTGTCCCATCGCCGCACCCATCAATGGTAAACCCGTTACGATCCCATTAGCCGCGGCCACTATTGCAGTCGCAGGTGCCAGTGCTCCACTAATCGGTCCTAGAATCTTTCCAGCCATAGCAATGGGACTGGTTGCTTCTCCACCGCAAGTCAAAATGGAAGAGACAACGTCTCCAAAACAATCGGTCATTCCGCCTTCTCCAGAAATCTCAAGTGTTCCAACAATGTTTGCCGATATGTCCACTGAGAGTTCTTTCACTCTTCCATTGACTGTTTCCATGGCAGCCTCGGCAGGACCCAGAAGCACCCTTACACTAGCAGCTGCACCCAAGCCGCCAGCCATTAGATTTCCCAAAAGGCCAACGGGACCGCACCCCCCGGTCAACAGTCCAGAAACAGCTCCAGACACACTTCCAATGGCAACATCACCAAGGGCACCTCCAATCAGTCCATTGATGTTTCCAAGGGAACCCGCGATTTGTGTCACCGCTACAAGAGAATTCTCTCCACCAAGTAGAGCCGATAAAGCCCCGCCCTTTCCTGTGCTTAAAGATCCACCAATACTAGCCAGTGCACCCATCATTGCATTTCCTCCTACGGAAGCCTGAGCGTTTCCGTTGACGATTGCTTGAAGATTTCCTCCAAAACCGCCTCCAACACTTGCCATGGCAGTGACTGATGTCCCACCTCCTGCAATGGCCGTTAAAGGATTGGCGTTTCCAACAACATTGACAATTGCACCAAGGGAATTTTGTCCGCCTACCATTGTACTGACACTTGCAGCAGCATTTACTTGACCGCCGACTCCAGCGAACGAACGACCCCCAGCACTTGCAAAGACATTCGCACTTGCGCTGGCACTGGCGCCAGCACTGGCACCTGCAGCTGCTTCCGCACCGCCCTCAAACATTCCTCCAAAGCCTGCTGAAGCACTTGCACTTACACCAACGGAAGCCTCCAGAGCCTCCAGTGGAGTTCCAAGTCCAGCGGAAACGCTACCAAAAACTTCAGCGCCAATACCAAGTCCTGCAAGAGCGCCTTTTCCCATTGATTTCATGTCGGCATATCCAGCGACCGATGCACTTCCAGCTATTTCCCCGTCGAGGCTTCCGGCAATCATAGCTGAGAGGCCACCACCTGAAATTTAGGTTTAAACACAAATTGTGTCACACAATCTTAAGACATAATTTCAATTAAAAAATACGCTTTGGTTTTCTGACCTGCCATAACGTCCACATCGGCATTCACATCAACGCTCGCAAATACGTCCGCACTTGCTTTCGCATATCCTCCTGGTGTATCTTTAAGTTTCTTGAGTAAATTCGGAGCCTTCGCGTACCCCTTTACACTGCTTTTAATGTTTGCCATCGCTCCTCCACCCATTCCACCTCCTAAATCAGCAGCGGCCTCCATTCCCACACTAGCCCCAGCACCTGCTTCTGCGCCTCCCTTGCCTTTTTTCTTTTTCTTCTTCTTTGCCTCGCCACCAGAAGCTGACTCCATTCCCCCCTTGGCTGCGTCTGCCAATCCACCGAACCTTTTGACTCTGTTTAGGCTTTGGTCGCTGTCGTCGTCCATTTCCAGCTCAGCGACATTGTCCATAGCGCGCCGTCTTCTTTTTGGTGCCTGCGTGCCATTTTTCTTTTTCCTTTGAGGTCGCCTCATGGGGTGCCTCATGTTTGCCTCTCTGTGAAGATCCAGGTCCAAATAGAGGTCATTAAAGTCGGCGGGGTCATAACCTTCCTCAGATACTATAGGTGTCAATTTGGGCCAGGGCTGGGCAGCCGCAGGTGCCTCTCTTCTTCTTCTGCTCTTTTTTGTTCCTTTAGGTTTATCCTTTTCAACTCCGCCATCAGCTTCAATTTGTTTGTCCGCACGGGAAATCATTTCGTAGAAGGATTCACAGGTGAAAAGATTCGTAAAATCGCATGTCTCCCAGCCAGCGTAAAATCCCCTGGTCCTGGTCTCCCAGATGTCCCACTCGATAACGGTTTTTGTGCCGTTCACTTCAAAAACGGATTTTTTAGCGTCGTCGTTTGCAAGCAGGTTTCTGACATATACAAACGAGCCGAAGTAGGGGACATCAGAATCACTGCCGTCTTCCACAGCCAGAGGAGACTTCTTAAGCAGGATAAACTGCCTCTTGAGATTCCCTCTTGGCGTTGGAATGGCAAACTGATTTTCAGCACTGCTTAGGGCAATCGCGTCTTTTCCGGAATCGGGGTTTCTCTTGTAGAATAAAACGTCCTTACTTTGACGATTTTTGGTGTACTCGGAGTCGGTACTTGATTGGATCATCACGGGGTCGTGGTCGAACTTCCGGAAGTCCAGGGTCATTGCGTGTTTTTCGATAATTTGAATTAGCTGCGCCTCTCTTTTCGAGATGTCCAGTTGCGCTCCTAAGGTGGGATGGGGATGGTTGAGCAATTGAAAAACTAGTAGAAACACTACGTATCTTATTGATAAAGGGTCTAGGCTGCCATGCCAACCGGGACCCTTAAATATATTGGATTGGAAACTCCAACCCATTTTAAAACTTTTAAACTACCCTAATTAAAGTTTATTTTGAACGTTTACACATTATACTAAATGCAAACAAAATTACGCACGGTTATGCGTAATCACCTAGTTTCAGTGGAAAAATTTGTGGACGTGAGCGGAAGTTTATTAGCTGACGTGTACATATCATTTTGTGAACATTAATTGGCTATAAAACTAGGGATTGGTTTACTGGTGGGTTTAATTTTAATTAGGTTACATACATCGCATCCTTTGTGTAAAATGAGGCAAATTTAACGAATGGTTTTGTTTTACTGTTGTGGAATAATAATTGAGTAAAAGTAGATTTTATGAATGCTGACGTTCATGCTGAAATTTTCATAAATTCGATGAATTTCAATCAGTTTCCGTCTCAAATTGGAATGTTTGAAGCCTGAAGCGAACCTTAGGCGGCTCAGTATGATAATAATACGTTTATCCAATAAGCTCGTTTTTCCATTGTCAAACCATAAGTTAAAACAAATTTTGTAGCGGCCCTCCAATTTTAACATCAACTTAATCTTGCATGATAAATCCATGCATTGCTGGACATCATGAAATTATGTCTACTCTGCATTTAATACTTCCTTCCGTTAATATATTTATGACATAATTAATGAACGACCTTGTAATTATTTGAATTCATGCGACTTCCGAAACCATTTTATTGCGTATGGACGACTGACAAAATGTAAAGTGCTTTAAGTTTAAGACGGTTTTAAGACGTATGAAATATCAAAACCGTTTTTAATTGGTATGATTTTATTACTTTGGCAATTTTAAAATAATGCATGAAGTCATGATGTCAACATAACAGTATAATATTTGAAGTTTTAAGTTATAATTTATTAAATTCATATAGGTTAACTTCATAACATAAGATTGATTTTTAGCTAAGAATTACGAAATTATAATATTTCTGTGTTAAATGTGTTAGATATTCAGTTTGGTACAGATCGTAATCATAGCAGAATTATGTCTCCATTAAAACCACTTAACCCTGGAGTTTCAAGCCACGTTGGAAGAACGGGTCGTTGAAGTGTGCCTTTCCAGATTTGGCTCCCAAGCCGTCCATGGAATCGTTGACATTCATTTCCTTGTTTTCTAATAACAAAAAATTTAAAATTTATTAAAATCTGGTTTGAAAAAAATAATATTAAATTTGCAAATAAAAAAGGAAATTTTGTTACCTTCTCCAGCCTTTTGTTGGAATGCGTTGGCCATGGATGCACCCTTTCCTTGGGATTTGGATTCAGCTCTGCTGTTGCCACCTCCGGATGTCAAAGAGTTAGCCTTAGATGAACCATCGCCTTCGGCCCAAGCAGCCGAGTAAGAATCTCCACCATCCTTGGCAATGGAGTCGGACGATGAGTTGCCCTCTGCAAAGTCAAATTAATTGGTTAGAATCTTGAAAAAAAGAAATGCAATGTTTATGCTTTATTGTATTGCCATGGTTACCTTTAGCCTTGGACAAAGCGCTGGAGCTTCCACCACCCTCTGCAGCAGATCCTGAGACCGCGTTTCCAGATCCGGTTGCAATGGAATTTGAAGCAGAGTCACCTCCTTCCTTAGCAGATGCACTAGATAATGCGTGACCTTGCTCTTGAGCCAAAGCATTGGCGGCCGCGTCACCTCCGTGAAGAGATGCAGCGCTTGCTGTGGCGTTGTTCTTTGCAGCGACGGCATCAGAACGCGCGTCAGTTCCTGCACCCTCACCAGTCGCTGAGCTGACAGAAGTTCCCGATCCTTGATTAAGTGCGGAAGCCGTGGAATGGTTTCCAAATGAGCTTGCGGACGCAAGGGCATCTCCACTTCCCTCTGATGTGGCTGCAAGAGCGTTGGCTTCAGATCCGTTGGTGGCACTAGCAATGGCGTCGTTTCCGGTGCTCGAGATGGCGTTAGCGTCAACGGTTCCCTCTTCACCCTTGGCCAAGGCAACGGCACTGCTGTTATCGCTGTTGTCTGCTCTGTGGTGAGCCTTATCTCTGTTTGCGGCAGCGGCTGAAAATATTAAAATAAAGATTATATAAAAAGTCCCATAAAATATTTTGCTCTTCATGCTCTACTATCAGCACTAACAGTTATCAATCTTGGCCTTGTCCACATTGGGGGCATCATGGATTCCTCGTGGTCCATCGGGTTTCTTTCCGTCTTTTCCGTAAATGTAGTCCACTGAGGCGCCTGATCCTTTGCCTTTCTTGGCATCGCCACCACTCTTCGCTGCTGCATCCTCCTCCTTCAGTTTCTTCTCCTCGTCCTCTTGTTTCTTAACATCATCAGCACTACCTGCAGCAGGAGCAGGTTCAGCAGCAGGAGCAGCAGCAGCAGCAGCAGCAGCCGCTTTTTTAGCGTCATCCTCCTCCTTCAACCTTTTCTCCTCATCCTCCTGTTTCTTGATATCATCAACAGCCGCAACAGGAGATGCGTCAGCTGCAGCAGCAGCACCTTCAGCAGCAGGAGCAGCTTCAGCCGCAGCAGGAGCAGCTTCAGCAGCAGCAGGAACAGCAGCAGCAGCAGCTTCAGCGGCCTTCTTAGCATCATCCTCCTCCTTCAGCCTTTTCTCCTCTTCCTCCTGCTTCTGGATATCCTCGTTGGGGCTACGCTTGCTGCGCTTGATGAGGACGCCTGAA
>VYYJ01001734.1:0-27638 GCA_021029165.1 Cyphoderus albinus
AACCATTTTAACTCCGCCCCTCTTTTTTGCGATGACCGAGTTTTGTGGCCAACCTTATGTGGCAATTAAGTAACTAGTAACTGGTTATCATCATGACAATAGTTTTCCTGTAGGACCTTGCTATTAGCCACCTCATGTTGCTTCATTAATATAGACATGATTATCGTATCTCTTGCGCGTTCCATTTATTCTCGTGAACAAATTACTTAAAATTCACTATCTTATCGATTGTTATTGTATTAACAACTGGAATTAGTTTCAAATTCAATTTGCCGGCTTCATTTTGGTTTCTCTTAATTACAGACCCAATTGCCAATGGTGTAAACAACAAGAATGTCGATATGCATTATTCTCTGGTATTAATGACGGTTATCGTTTAGGAAGATAAGTTATCATGATAATTATTAATCGTGGCCGCAAAAACAAATTGCTGATTCTTCTTTGTTTGAGTCGATAACTGTTTATGAAAGATGGAATAATGCATTTCCATTCATTAGACCATGCCTGCCTTATGGGAGCTTAAGAGCTAAATGTTAAAGTTTTGGACACTTCAAAAATTGTAGCTTTCCTATTTCACTACTTGATATTTCATTGTCTCATTTGTCTCTACAAAACAAACTGAACAGGGAGAATCTGAACCCTCACGCCAACAGGTGTAGCTCCGGAAATGTTTTTCTAGCTCACGAACTGTTAGAACACCAACTTTAAAATTCAACAAAAAGAAATATAAAATGTAAAGTTTGTGTCATGCATCTTTAACTTCCTCATTTGAAATCCCTTATGGTAATGAGCACCTGAAAAAAATAATTTAAATAAAATTGTAAAGTATTTACCTGCCTGCCTGCCTGCGGTTTCGTCGCATGTTAGAAGGCTGGCAACATTTTACGATTACAGGTTTTGTGACATGGGAAAATTAAGTGAGATAAAAGTATTAGGGTGGAATCTCACAACACACAATGTGTTTCAACAAGTACTACATTATAATAAAAATAATTTTACTTCACACTTTTACCATTAGTAAATACGTCACACACAACATGCCAATTTGAAGACATGGGTACGGTGTTAAAAAATTATCATAATCGTAATGACAGAGTGCGTAAAGCGTCCGTATTTTTCTGGGTAGCTTTCACACTCACACTCTGCCTTACCTCCACTGCGCGTAAAAGGTAGGTACTAGGTACGCAGTACAAGATTTCGTGTTATTCATTTCCCTTTGTACTTTGATTGTTCGGAAATTGTCTACCTATATTTACTTGTTGGGCAGTGTTGGTTAATCGACATTAGGCAACAGATATATTAAAAATACAATCACTACATTAAAAATGAAACATTTTGATTTGGTGTTTCTACCTTTGTACTTCGGTTGACAAACTATATGACCCCTGATTTACCTATGACTGACAAATCATGACCAATCAGCACATTCATTAATCTCATCGGTTGACCTTATCAAATCTTTTAAAAATACTTTGCGTTGTCACCATAATGGTGTAATAATGATGATGAGGTTACAAGTTGCAATTTTTCTAACTTACTTACAAGGTTAAGTGCTATGACAAGACCCCACCGAAGTAAGCTACATAATATTATTGCTTATTACATGGATACCGCAGCGTACTACTTCGTCTTTTCATAAATAAACATCAGTTGTGTCTCGCTTAATGCTTTGTATTGAATTATGTAAAACAAAAGTGCAAAATATTATTTCATTTTTATGGTGTAAAATAAACACTACTGGGTTTAAATCATCTTTGGTGTTTACACAATGAAACATACAAATTCTAGCTACGAATGACTTTTAAACTTTTAGCTTATTCTGAAAGTTACGTCATGTTACGAAACTCTTTCAAATTCAACAAACCATTCAGCTCTTTTATAATCTTTCGCAAGAAAGTCTCATTACGGTGTCAGGTTCGGACTCCAAACCCATCAGAAGAACAAAACAAATTACATTAATAGATAGAACAAACTCTCGAGTTCGAACAAAGTAGACAAAGAATGAGAGGAAGCACGAAAATGTTTTGCGAGCCATGAATGTATTAAATGTATCGTACATTCATTATAGAGTACTTATTTATTAGTCCGAATATAAGGTCACACTGTATGCTGTATGAAACGAAATTACTTGCCTTTCTGCTTAGTACTTTGTGAGTCAGCTTAGGTTTACTTTGCGTACAGATTAAGCTTTGGTGGTGTAAACCCCAAAGCTTAAAATCCAGGTTATTTCAATAATAATTATCGTTATCTTACATCCAAACAATACAAACAAGCTGAAGTTGAATATGTATTAGGTTTGAGGCAGGATTAGTTGCTGCGGCGAGTAAACAGCAAACTAAAAATATAGTAATACTACCGTGGCTCAGACAAGAATAGAGTTACATTTGCCCAGAATCATACGCAAACTATCTTTTCCTCTATGGATTTGTGCATACGACAACGACCCTTCAGCTTGAAATGATGACGACAAAGATAAGATCTGCGAAAAAGATTGCAGATGTTATGCATTCCTCACTCTTTGTACTCTATGGGTATTGGGTATTAAGTTGGCGTATTATGGTGCTCTACAACCGTGCCTTTGTCTGCTTATTCCTATATGAGTAACAATAAAGTACCACGTAGACCATTAATTTTCATCGTTATTGTTCTTTTGAATGTTAGCATCAATTTTAGCGTGGTCTGTTGTAGTTACTCTCTCTACTTATGTAATGTTTCCAAGCGTCTCGCCGAGGTCTTAAAACTGGACTGAAAAATGCAACAACACATTTTCAGATTTTTACTTTTAATTGAATAAATAATTTGTTTTGTGATTAAGAAAAAGTGTGGAGTAAATTCGACATGATGATGACATGCGCTCTCTAATTTATTTTGACGTTTCAATCAGGGAACTTAATGGAACTGATTCTCGCTTATCCTGTAAATTTGTAAAATTCGTATGTATCATTTTCATTAGGCACATTTTTACAAACGTCAGTGAATTACTGTTGCCACCATGCATTATTGATCTTTTCGGTAAAAGCATAAAAATAACTGAAAGCAATCTGAAAGCAATGCTAGGGCCGTGCAGCCTTAAAGATGGGAATCACCAAAACAATTCTTCTTGATAGGGAACAATTTCATGCACTGTCATGCAAAGAGGATTATGAATTATGAATCGTTCTCCTCATCAATAACGCAACGGAGAATAAATTTTCCTAGTTCCTTTAAACTCTGAAAGTTCAGTTTTTCCCCTTTTGCCATCTCCTACTCGCTGATTTTTAGGCGTTTCGAGAATAAGGTTGTATAAAACATCGCTGCGTTTACATAATAAAAAAGAATACGTCACGTTTTCGTTCATAACATGTTCCTTCTTTTATTTTCTTAATAGCATCCACACCTTGAATTTGCCATAGGATATTGTATTTAAAAAAATATATCCATTGAAACCGGTAGACTTGTAAAATGTAAAGGAAAATTATGATTATTCTGATAACTCGGCAGTATCTTTGCCATGTTGCACTTGTAAATTTTACATGAAATTAGCTGCTACGAAAAGTTAGCATTTTTTTTTGTTTCAAGTGCAGTATTCAAAACCATACCGGTTGACTATGTATGTCTCGTGATTCTGCTTTCAGTAGTATGAGACGGTTTCATGCAATGAACGTACGTGTAATGAGTTGTGGCCGTATGTGATGGGGTAACAACATTATCATCATTCATTACTATTATTATTATTCCTACAGCATGTCGACGACGGATATAATGCACATATTTCACTCTAATCTGTGGATTGGAACGAAACGTCAGATCGAAAAAGACGGAGTTGAAAAACGTTTAACACAAAATAATATTTTTTCTTTATTTCTCTTCGAAAAAAAGTGTACATAACATTTTGCAAAGTAAGGCGTATAACAAAACTGTCTGAGCTCGAGATATGTAAAGGAAATCATCTTCCTCAGCAAAAACAATGATGATGGTTACAAGTTACAAGTTTCCATCATACGAAACCAGCAAGCAAATCAGTAAAATAAGAGGGGAACAAAAGTCAGCGAAGAGCAATAAAAATATAAGTAGGTACATTTACACATACCACAGTCAGCCAGAAGCCAAAGTCAACACAAATAATAGGTGTTGTAAAGATGGAGGTACATGGCGCTAGATTTTTGCACTGTCTGCTCAACAATGAAGTAATAATAACGATAACAATATGACTATGCTGTGCGCTTACACTAACAGCATCAAAAGTATTGTTGGCTTTTCGAACGATGTTGCATGAAAGTTGAGAAGCAAAAGAGGGAAGGAAACGAGGATGTGAATCATAAGAATAATATTCAGGAGTCTAACTCTGTTATGAAAGGTGAAAAGCTCGACACAGTCATAAGGAGTAGTAATGACCGGAGACTTTTCATTGTTCAAGATCTACCGCATTCATTTTGAATAATAAATAAATTCATCCCTGCTTTTCTCCGTTCTCGCAATCGCACATTTTGCATTTTTTCTGCGTTTGAGCTACAACAGCAAAGAAGCGAATCAGTAGGTCTACCGATGGAGGAGACTGAGATAAAGCAGGCTACAATGGAGTACAATATCGAATGGCAATATACGAGCAGTAATATTACTTAATTCTTTCTTGCGCTGCGAATACATGTAATAATAACCCTCTTCTCTTGTGATAAGATAATGCCCTGCTGCTTGATATTATTATTACCACTTGCTACTTTCAGTTGGATGTGTAATGTGTACACAATGTTATTATTATTTCGTTAGATTTTTTTTCTTGATTTTGTCATGGACATGGCAAAGTGTACATGGAAATGGGTGGCTGGCTTTTGGTACGAACAATGTGATGCCATCGCAGCAGCCCTGCCTCAGCATTTCTTTTCTATGCTTGCCACTCAGATCTTATTCAAGCTTTGCACTGGTTATCGTTCGTATGCACGATGGTGGCAAGAGCCCGTGTTACCAACCACTGTTCTGTTGCATACATTGATGATGCGATTTTTAAGTGAGCTAAACCAGGCGAAAGCCACTCTTCCACTTTATCTGTGTAGAAAAATGTTTTCTGCTGCATATAAGCCGAGGAAGAAAAGAGGTGATGTGATGGTGTTGTTTGAGGGGTACATATGGAATGGGATATTGCAGATTGCAGCAACACGGAGCTTAGTCACCCGCTCTCTGGTCTTGGTCTTACTCATGAACACAATGTCTCACTTCAGTCAGTCAGTCCCTCATGCATCTTGGTTCCCTTTTGCCACGGCTATAACTCGCACAACCAACTAAATAATATACAAAAGGGTATTGGTTTCGTTTTTTCTCAACTCGACTACCGCTGCTGATGATGTTTGCTTCCACGGATGACGGATATCATGTAAAAAGGTTTTGTTTTGCACAAGTTTGCTGGTAGTAGTAAAGTGGTAGTTGGCTTGGATAATGTGTGAGATTTGGTGCTCGCTTGGATAAATTTTGCGTAGTGTACGGAAAAGACTGCGTCCATGAATCCTTATACAATGACCACAGCTCAACAAAGATTATTATAATCAAAGTGTTTTAAAAAGCGAAGTAGAGGACCATGACTGCCGTTGGTGTAGCAGAAGCATAATGGTCATCAACATCATTGTTACTAAATTACTCACTTAGAATTAATCCCAACAATTGTGTATAGGAAGCACCCAGTATCGTATGATAATATTGCTTGCTACAGAGCACATCATAACAACAGATCACAGTAATTGAGTTAGTCCCCCTTCACTGAATCACTGAATGACAAACGAATATTTCAAATCGCCAGTTCGTTTAAACCAGCAGTGATTACAGCAGGCAGTACCTCTGTACTACATAAGTACAATATCTCCTCGCATGAGAAAATAAAATACATTCTTTCGCCGTGACTTTATTTAGACTTCAAACAAGTAAAGGGAACAAGAGAAAAAGTATCTTCTTGGAAGCTACCATTATGTAATATTATATTTCACATTTATTCCATTTCTGACTTGTAGATGTGACTTTTCTGATCTTTTGAATATGCAGCACTGAGTCTGATATTTAGGAAAGAAAAACATTTTTTGTTTTATGCGCACCCCAAAACTGATTGATGAGAGGCTATTGTGCTGCAATTCCTTTGTTATGTCTTATGTATATTGTTACAACTTATGGTAGTAACTAAACCCAAGCCCTCGCACATCGTTTTCGCAGAAAATAGAATATTTTATCATTTCGTTTATTCGCGTCTTGTGCCTACGAACGACGTTGTCCGTAGAGAAAGGAATCACACAAGTTTTGGAGAGAGTGGAAGTGGATCAGCAGATAGTTTCAGTGAAATACATGGTTTTTCGAGTTTGAAGCCGTGCATGTGTACAGGAAATGTATTTTTTCCGAGTACTTTCTTGAGAAATAGGAAAGTTGTTTAGACGAGCCTTTCCACTTAGGAAGGAGAAGTGGAGAAGTGCTGCTTCTGTGGTAGCCGGTGTCCAGTACAGCTGGTCTAGTGGAATGGTTCTGCGGTGTGTCCGACAACGGTTCTTTTGAATGCTAAGAATGTGCAACTTTACGGATAATGTGTAATATGTTACATCGGTAGCAGCAACATTCAATGTAGAAAATATACAACTAAACAAAGGAAGACCCCAGCGTACGCAAAAACTTGTGAAAAACAAAAGGAAAAGTTTTTTCAATTCACAGAAGGTATCTTGGCATTTTTACTCTTTTCTTTTGGAATCGCATATAATGGTTGTGTATTTAGATGTATGTAATACTTTTGTTCGCTTATAAAATAACATCTTACACCCAATTTCCATGCTTGTCCCACTGGACACATCTCGGCCTGGTTTGCATTGCAGTAGCGGAAGAAAGTAGTGCACTAGCAATGGAGATTTTTAAGAATTTGGGAAAAGACAATGAGCAAGTACATACGTAGTAGAGTAGAGCTAATAATGTTTCCAGACAATTCGATCTGATATCCGCGAATGACGTATTTTTATAATGACATACAGTTTGTATAAGGACATCATGGATTCGAGTGTTGACTATCTTTATTCTGTTTTCCACAACTTCTCCAAAAACGGAAATATACGTACTTACTTAAAGGAAGATACTTATTTTGTACATTTTGTCTTGTCGCTTCATAATCCGAACAAACAGAGAGACTTAAACCAAGTAAAACAGACAACAGCATCTTGATCGAGAAGGAAAACTATGACACACTATGAGAGTAATTTTCAATATTTTCCTTATGATACTTCGCTGAATTGAATCATTTTGACTGGACTTCGACTAGACTTACTATAGTATGTCGTAAGTAAAGCTGACTTTCTTAAAACCATGAAACACTCCGTTTACGAAGGCAAGCCAAAGGGAAATTGGAGATTGCCGTGTTGTTAAAAAGCCAAAAAATGGAGAACGAGAGAACTTGACGACATGAATTGGAACAAGATTATACCCCGAACACTGACTTTGTTTTCCTGATTGGATACATTTTGCACCCTTTGTGGTCTTTCCTACAAGTTTCAAGTTTGTAAAGCTATATGAAAGCTGACATTGCCAAACATATCATTCGGAAGGTTATATCTGTAACACCGCATTATCCAGAAACATGCATTCCTCCAAACTATCCTATTCAATATTTTAAGGGGATTATGGACATAAAAACGTTAAACAGATCGAACGAATAATCGGAAGCAGACGGGGCCGGATGGTTGGCCTGACTTATCAATGTGGCATGGTGACCATGATTCATTGTTCTGCTGATATGACCATGAAAACACAAGGTTTAGCAGCCAAACTTTCACTTCTTTAAACAATGTGAGACCACGGTTCATTGCATCAAAAGCAAAGGCACGCAGTTCTGTGATTTTTCAATATCAAAAAGTTGTGAGTAGCACAAAAGTTCTTTTGATTTGAAAAAGCGAATGAATCTCATCTCAACCGTGAAGCCAGGAAAATAAAAGTTAGAGAAATTGAAAGTTAAGACACTAATAAAACATGAAGAGAATCTACGCTTAAAACTGCTGCTCCAGTGAAATTAGAGTGAGAGTCTGGAACTCAAAAACAAAAGAAGAGCATAACGAAGCGACACACAAGATTTATCATAAAAGCAATCTCTTTACCAAAGTTTCTTTCTCAACTGCAGCTGCATAGTTCGACGGATAATATTTACATTGACTCGGTGGTTTCATTGACGAAGCATTCACCTTTGGAAAAGAATTGAATAATTTTTACACTGGCTCTACCTTGTTATTACAATTCATTTTAAGTAAATAATGATGAGCATGGAACACAGGGACTTAAAATAACAAAAGTCCCTACACTGAATAATAACTGATGATTTTATTCTATTCATTTCATAATGCTCGGAGTCTAGTGAGGAGACGCCTCTTGTAGTAGAGCCGAGAGCCAAATGTCCGAAAAGAAAATCCCACTCTTAAAGCTAGAAACTGTATTTCGTGATGTGAATAGTAGAAGTGAAAGCCTTTCACGTTGTCTTTCCGCGTCATCCGAAGTCTCTGATTTCCAGGTTTTCAAGTCAAACAAATGAAACCACAATATGCTTCACCCACCAAATATTCCTTCAAATGTGGACTTTCCATACGCTTGGATCAAATGTGAATCTTATGGTTCGTCCTTAGCTTTATAGATTGTCATCTGATCTAAATAGAAGAGACATAAATAGAGAAGTTTTTGAAAACTGATCCGTTGTTATCCCTCCTTTCCATCTTCCTTGAATCAGTTTTTTCAACAGCCAAATGAGTTCCATTGACAGAATAGAAGGTTTTGCGTAATGATCTATTTCTGTACTCAACAATTTCGTTTACACATTCATAAGGTCACGTTGTTATTTGCCTTGCAATGCATAGGCAGAAAGGTATAAGGAGGAAATTGCTCATTTTTTTCATTTTCGGGAAAGAATGCTAATGCATTGGAGTTAAAACAGCATTAGAAGCACTCTATCACCGTCAAATTACCGTCAACATTTTTCTATTACTTGGAAAAAACAGTTTTCCGACCTATGTTTGTTTGGTTGAGTGATTTAAACATAATGTCAAAACATGAAATGGAATGATGGAAAGGTTTTCTTAATTTATTACATTAAGTAAACTAGATTTTGGCTGTGTATCAAAGTGTCTGTGGCTTCTAAACTTAAAGATTTAACACAAAGTTTAGTGTCGTTATCAACAAGATTAAGTTGATCAGTAGTAAAATTAAGCTGCCTTTATTTTCTTGTAATTTTCAGCATGAAATAGAAGCCCCCTTTTCCAATTTGTATTCATTTTATGACAAAGCTATGCGTTTATATAAATGTGGATAATATAAGACGAGTCTCATCTATCTTTGTTCTTTTTATACCTTGCTGAGAATGTAAAAGTGTAAAGCAATTTACTTTTTTCTTGTGGGGCACTCGCTGCGAAAAATTCTTTGCGTACCGAATAGCATTTTCTCTTCTTTCTAACGGATCGTTCTGCACATTCTACGTGTAATGCCGTCAACATGACGATCAAGATTCTGTCGGTGAGCCGTTCGTAATTCGTAATCCATTCTTTCGAGAAGAGGAACAGCACGGGACGCTGTTGGGAGAATCATCCGTTCATAGCTTTCATACCCCACCTCGCAAAATGATGAAAGAAAAAGGTAGTGAGTTGGTGAATAGTGAGTATATTTTGCTCATAAAACGACAAGAATACGGTAATATGCAATTTGATTTTATTCGTCTCTTTACAATATACTACCGAGTACCGAATGCTTTCACTAAGGCTGCAGGTAAAATTTAGAAACTTCTGGAAAAACGGAGAATAGAACTTGCTTAGTGACTGAGAGTGAAACGGGCTGTCGTCTTGTCGAAGGCAGTGTTATCTTTATTTCTGAAGCCATTTAAGACAGACAGTCATTTTCGCCAGCTGGAGACCTTTATTCCAAGAGTAACTTAACTACTATATTTTGGTAGTAAAATAAATGCGGGATGCGTGCAAAATATAATTTTACCCACGTTCCAATTGGCTTACTTGGTCTGAGCGTAATATGTCAGTATTACTGACTCAGTATTCCCATTTTATGCAAATTTATGATTGGTGCTGCTGTGCTAGGTAAATTGTAGACTGTTTCTGTCAGAGCATCAACTTTTCGATGTACATTTTTCTACAGATGCCACACTGAAAATATACTCAGTTTTTATATATACCTACGTACATTGAACCGAGGAAAGCAATACGTTCTTGAGTTACTTAAACAAGACGTCATGAAATTTTAATGTTTCAATCCCTCTGTTTGCCTACGTTTTGAATTCACTATGTACTTATATTATTGGATGAATTTATATTTGTCAACTGGAAAAGTAAATGTAATGATTGTGGGAAAGAACTTTGACCGGATGCTCCGTTATTTCTCTCACAATTACACTGCACTGCTTCATGCAGCATATCATTCTCCGATTCTCCTCATGAATGTATATAGGTACCTACGCGTGATTATCCAGATTTAAAACGTTTTAAATCGATGACCTAAAGCACATATATAATTTATTAAATAAAGAGAATCGTAATCTACTGTGAACCACGCTCCATTCCAAGGTAGAGAAAAAGGAGGAGACTGCAGACTGCAGTAGTGCACAGTTATCTTTCAAGAAAACATATTCTTGTGACCTTTGTCTCACATTATCATCCATCTATCTCACTCTGACACATTGATAGAAATTGTCTGCAGCCAATGTGCCGCCGCAAATGTTACATATTGAAGGGTATTTTGTAAGTAAGGTATTTAAGTATTTTGGTAACAAGAACTATAGAAAACTATATGACTGTATTTCATGATTTGGCTGTAATGTCGAGGTAATTAGTATTATTATTCTCTGCGCATGTTTCCTCCATACAGCAAAACACAATTATCATTACTTATAGTGATAGTAATTTAATTTTACTCGTTGCTTTCTTAATTGGTATCAGGCAATGCACTACATCGCCTGAATAAAAAGATTCCAACTTCTTTGGAATGAGAAACTACTTTGTTCAAGGAACAATTACATTCATTTGTAGAGTGGTGCAGAGTGCAGAAACTGGTGCACCTTCTCCAATGACATGTATTTCTAAACTGACGCAAAACATTGCCTATGTTTGACAATATGACTTAAATTACAAGGACGTGTTTTACGTATAAAGCTCAAGTAAAATTCAAAGAACGCCGAGAAGAAATCAAACACAAAAGCCTAACGCGTGTGCAAAACGACGTTCACTATAGGGTCTCTAGGACCTTAGTTTCACATGCCATTCATCAAAACTCTACAGGAAAGTATTTTGTCTGAGCACAAGCTATAATATGCTGGCAAAAGCCGAATCGCTCTGAAGCTGTTGGTTGTACAAAAGAGCGCTCCTAAGAAGACGATAAATTATTTTGCATATGCATAATTCAATGAATGTTAAAAGTTAGAATGATGCCTCTATTACTGTTAAAACAATTTACGTAACATTGTACTAGTGCTACTTTGCAGAGGAATGAAAGGAAAAAGTCGTCCTTGCTCTTGACTTGACTGATAGAAGATGTCAGAAAAGTTAATGGAAGTGCAGAATGGAAAGATGTTTTTCTCCGTACTTCGTGTACTTGAAAGCTCGTGCGGAATTTTTTCTTCGTTTCGTTTATGCCAATGCTGTACTATACTAACCTAATAGAATCCAAGCCCCTCTCTTGCCAAACACAGATAATAATGCATTGCATCTTGCATGGCATGCATGCATGTAACGAACCGTTTTGTTGTTATCACAAGTCTTTATGAAGCAAAGGTTATACATTTGAGGATTGTAAAAAGTAGACAATATAGAAAAACTGAAATAATGCAGACAATACAATAAAAACTTTGTAAATGCAAATTGGCACTGATTTCATTTTCACCACAAAGTGTAAGCCACGATACATGAGGAATGTATTTAAAATAGAGAAAATTGTACAGATTAAGCTTAGTTTTAAGAATTACAATTTGTAACAAAACTGTCCATAGGTATTCGGTTATAAAAATATATATAATGTCAGCTTTGCGAGTTTTGGAAGAACAGTCTACCAATACACTGCACAGAACTTTGCAATTCACTTACAAAAGAAATCAATTTCCTAAAAATTACAATAGTGTTTTTAATCAAGTCATTTGCCGATAAGAAATGTGTAGAATGCAAGAAGCGAATGAGAATTTAGAAGATTGGAAATTCTATCCTGCCATAAGGCCTGAAATCAAATTACACAAGAAAAGTACTGCGCTGGTGCACGAAAATATTTGTACTAATATATATGCTTATGCATAGTTTAAGGTGGTGAGAATTTACTTCCGCGAATATCAATTCTCCAGATTGGAACCGTCATGCTGTGTTAAGGTTTATTGGATCTTTCAGAGTCGTAAGAGAATTTCACATACAAGTCGAAACCTAATTTCAAACCAAAATACCTGATTACGATTTAGAAAAAATCTCAAGTATAACTTGCCGTTTGTCAAAATGAAGTTTACTTATATGATAAAAGTTTTGTTTTCTTTACGAGTGTGCCTTTCAGCATCACGGACGTACGTCTAATTTAACGAACACTTCTGGTTAGAGTAGTAACTCCAAAATTGGTACAGAAAATATCATTAGTATTTTCATTGGTTTTGACTGGAGTGAAAGTAGAATAAAGAGGTCTCCAGCTTAAGAAATTATTATAATCAATAAAAGGGCATAAAATCAAGGTCATGAACTTCTTTATAGTGAATGGAGGACCTCTGTACAATTGTTATACGCCATAGGATTATGCCGCCTTTTACGGCAATCATGTTATGATTTATGCCATCCTGGGAAGTTCCTATTGTTTTTTTTATCTTACAAAGATGGAATCGGAAAGAATCCCTTTGTCGCTTCTCTACAATACAGACTAAAACCATTGAGGAAGAAAGAAAGTTGGAAAGAAATCATGTTTAGAAAAATGATAATTATTTTTATTAAGATATTTCTACTTCTATAGTACGACAGCTCCTTTAAATAACTGTACAACCTGTACTTTGTAAGGTTATGTGCTGATATACTCGAGAAATTGATAAAATCTACATGGTAAATCTGAACGTAACACGAGTGTTACAGCTATTGTGCGACTGAGACTACCCTTGTTTTTATAGTAAGTGTTAGTGTTGGGTACGCCGTTTTCAGAGCCACATTAAACTACTACAAAAGCACTATTATTCTCGAACAATTGGACAACGACCAGAGAGGCAATCACTGATGCTTTTCATTTGATTGCATCTGAATGCGCTGTTCAAAGTCGACGGAAGGAGAAAGTCTAGACCATAAGTGTACTCTTGAAACGCCCCTCTTCTTTTTCCACTGACAATTAAGCTAAAAGCGTGTTGCTCTCAGCCAGCAGTCGCAATTTTTTAATACTACATATACAAGTCAGTTCTTGTGCATTATTCCAATCGTTATTTTAAATTACATTTTAGTTTCGATTTCGAAGCAGAACAATTTTAAATGTTTCTAAATATTTTATCATGCTATTGAATTATGAACGGATTTTAACTTTAATCGTTTAATCATTGCCTAAAGATGAAACAAAATATGTCAATTACATTTATATTTATGTGTTGGGCTGGGTATATCAGCGGCATCATTGTTTCGGTTCATTTCAAACAGAAACCTTACCAAAATAAATAAAAGTCAATAAGTCAATAAAAATGTTTTTGCGGATTCCCATTTTCATTGTATGCATAAAGTACTTGAAAAAGTACCATAAGATTGATCTTAAAGAAATGCGAAATTCCTTATTATTGGGGCTAAGCCGAGAGCTCGTCGTTAACAATGAAAACAATTTAACAAGCCACCTTGAAGAAATGAACTCGACAATAATATTTTAAAGTCACGATTTGCCAGCAATCATAAATACAGAAAATAAAAATAAAGTAAAAAGTAAACGAAGTTATGCAATTGCATATTAAGAATAATACTTTGAATCAATACATAGAATCTATACAATGAACCATATGGTGTGAATAGTGATGCAGTTACAGTAAATATCTCAAAATTACTTCCATACTATCACACTACAAACACAAAAGCAAAACACAAACTGCGTCTGAAGTAGAAGGATTCAAATGAATCATTCTAAGTGCAGGAAAACCTGAATTGCTAACAGACATTTCAACATTTCCTGCTGAAGCATAGTCGGTAAACTTAAAAAACTTCATCATCAAAGGAGACAGATACCCGATCAAATCCTCAAAGCACATCGCATCTGAGTGTTTCTTTGTGAGGGAGAATTTTATCTCTAATGAAAAGTGAAAGCCTAACTCAGTCTCTCACACGTCGCGACGATACATGGCATACGTACAAATTCAGCATCTTCGCTTCCTCCACCCAAAGAAGTAATTTCCTCTGTGGCAGATTCATGTGACTCAACGTGACATCTTTATAGATTAAAAAAGGAAGAGGAAATAATCTTATTTTCTCTCGCAGGCCTCTTTCATTATAGTAATCACAGTAAAAAGACAATATTCTAAACTCGCTACATTCTCTGAATGTAGAAAATCGACCCGCTCGCTACATATCCGTTACCCAATTTAAATTCATGAGCAATACGAAAAACGTGCGAAATTATATTTATCTAAACCATCGAAAATATTTCTACATACGCATTGTTTTATAACTGAACAAATCAAATTACAATTTCATATACAATCACCGCTCGACGGTACATAAGAATCATTTTATTTTCAGTAATTGATTTTTTTACTATTATTTTTACATTAACTTCGAAGCCAATCTTTTGTATGATTTAAGACATTGCTATCGTTTATGTCCGGACTCCACAATAAATATCCATTCAATTCGAAAAAGTTAAGAAACTTCAAGAAGGTAACTGAAACAAAATGTGGGCAATCTTTCTCCTTTGGGATTTTTATGCAATGCAATATAAACTCGGAATTAGACCTGCCTGTTACGCATTGTCAGAGGTTGGTAAAACTAGCTGTGAAAAGTAAAGCTTCAAACAGTTACTTGAAAATTGTTAGTCAAACAAATTGCGTGTGTTAGGTTTCCTTCCTAAAGAGTCGGTCACCGTCTTTGTAAAACTTTCTTTCATGCACTAATAATTCTAAAAAATCTGATGGAATTACGAAAGATCAAATGGCTAGGGTATATATAAAGGGGAAAGTGATTACCCTAAGTCCCTTAGTTGTCGATTCCTGTAAAATAACCTTGTAGCAGCTTTACTTAAGTACAACTAGAGGTTTATGTATATATGTAAAAACTGTAGTGGTTATTTGTACTTTCAAGTACAATTTGTCCCATGTTATTCTCTATCCATAACGTTATACATTATATTCCAAACTCTGGAATCCAAAACCACGCTCTTCTCTTTGAGCAATTATTGCTGCCATGAGTTTTCAACAAACAACCCGACTTTTCCACTTTCCTCTTCAATATTTCAATTTCCAGAAAAGTACCACCTTACCCTTTCTACGTGCACGCCAACCGGACGAGTGTCATTTTAATGGCTCTAACGGCATTGACTAGTAAAACAACTATTCCTTCTTTGTTGCATACAGCTTGGCAATTTTTTTAGAATTTCATTAGCTCTCAATTGAAGTGCATAGAAGTATAGCCGGAGAAGTTCTAGAGAAACCAAAAATTCAAGCGTCGCTGGCTCAAGCTTCTCTAGTTTCCACCTCTTTCCACCTCCATGTACTTTTTGTATCGAATCTAAAATCTAGATTGGTAGGTTAGGCTGTTTCGGAATCCGAAGTTTGGAGGTCGTGAAATACAAGGCAGATTGCTTCTTTTATTGCAAAATGCTTTTCTAGCAGTAATGTAATGCAAGTGTTTCCGTCCTCTAGCGCACTTTTCTCTCTCTAAATTCTTGACTTCACCCCGCGCCAATGTAATACATCTGCTAAGGCAAAAACTCTTAGATTCGAAGCAAAATCGTCTAGGTACTTTTGATCTGCTGCGTGACTACGGATAAAATTGGGACCACCTTTCGACAGCTTCTGTGACCAATTTAGGTTGTTGGACTATGACAAATAAGAGGAACTGAAGATTTATTTTATTACTCATTTTTATACTTTAGATTTGTGTGATACTTGCGGAATCTTTTTATTATGATCATTCTTTTGGGTCTTGAAAATTTCAGGAGGTACAACATTCATTACACTGTAATAATGTACCAAGTCATGTGGTACGTGACTAAACTATAGACCTGGTAAAAATGATTTCTAAGATTATGAACTGCTATGTGACTTGCAGAGACTTGTCGATTTGTTTCATTTTTGATTGCAACGATAAACAAGACTGGAAAAAAAGGTTTAGTGGTTTTAGTTTTATAAAACCATAATAATTTATCTAGATAGTCCAAATACACAAGTGGATACCCGAAATTCCATCTTTGACGTTAACGTAGCAAGAATGTTTTACCATATTATGACTAATGATTACTCATGCTCCAAATAACCTACCTACATTGTGAGAATTGCACTGTGCAAGGTACTTAAAGCACACTTCCTTTCTTTACTAAATTCCGTCTATTAAGGCCTTTCTCTAGAATAACAAATAAGCAAATTGCTGCTTTTACAATTTTAACGCAATTTCTTTTGATTCAAGCTCTCATAATGTTTCTTATTCTTCAAAGTCAACAGATGCATAAACCTCGAGGCAACGACATCGTTGTTGTTGCAGCATTAGGCATGGTTGTTCTATACAAAAACATTGCAAACTTTCCCCCGGCAGGAAATACATAGTTAATTTTCAAAATGAAAGGCAACGGCACTTCTTCAGTTTGCTGGTCGTTCAAAACCATTGAAGTATGAAACCGTTTTACTCATTTCAACTGCGAGTCAATAGTGATTGCAGATGAAAGGAAAGAAAACCCGCTGATGAAAGGCGTTTTAAAGCGTGGTTGTCATTGCTATGCCAGACGTTTCCGCTACCCGACTTTCACTAAATGCGTTACTCGCTGCACTTTACTTAGCCTTGTTTAAACTGAAGAGCAGTGAACCATCATAAACGAAACGGACTCTTTGGTAGTTCAAACTTGGGATTTTACCCAGAGTGTGGCTGGAGAAGAGTGGTAGCAATTCCATTCATTTTTCAATTGACTTTTTTTTACATTATATTGTTTCTGTACATACATACAAAATACGTAGAATCACTATTACAAAACACAGGCACAGCACAACTCTCGATGTACCCCAGTAGGAAAGTCAAAATGACAAACCTTTGTTTGAGCAGAAGGTTAATTCATATTTAGCATCCATTGGTACACTGTTCGACTCGACAATAAATAATTTCACACATTAAAATTTGTTTTTGATTCACTAATTTTTCCATGCGCTCTCATTGTTCAGGCGAAAATTTGTTCTGTGACATGCCGTCATTTTCCTTTGTTTAAGTGGCATTTGTTTATGAAGCCCAGAAAGTTAATATGTACGGGATTGAGTGTCAGGGATTCACATATTTAGGCTTGCAACGAAGTATGTATTTGTATTAGTGATACTTTAGTAATTTAATCAAAAGCCACAACGCAAGGTTTTGTACAATGACAAAAACCTTGTTGTTAAATTCATTATTTTTCTGCTTTCATACTGCCTGTTACAGATAAATGATTGTAATGATATGATAAATGATATTTACCAATGTTTTTAAAGTCTTTGTTCTCCCGTTTACATTTTGAACTTTAAAAGCAAAATATTTTGCATACCTATACTACACTATATTTAACTATTATGTGCTATATACATATTGCACGAGTTACGGTGTGTAGTTCCATTCAATTTAATTAAATTTTGCTACATTATGTATATATCCTATTGTTTCATGAACGCGATAAGCTGTAATAAACCAATAAACGTAAAACTTTATTCACCTGTAATAAATTATATTTTTACTTTTATGTTGCAGAATAAAGGTGTGTTCCAAATGGAGTGTGAGGTGACTTCATCTCCAGCTCCAGCCTACAAAGGAAGTCGTAACGGAATGGCTACAAATGGATCAGGTGTCGTTGCTGGGACTGCCACTCCACCAGGAAGAAGCTCCAGTTCCCCAAGTTCTGCAGGCAGCGGCAAATCCCATCTCCATGTTGGTTTTCTTGAGAGTGGCGAAGTTAAAGAGAAACGTGAAAAGTATCTCACTGGTAAAGTCTCACTCAATATCCAGAAAAAGTTTTTATTATTTGTCTTTTCTCTTTAAATCAATTTTTACTTTGATGATTATACAGCCAAGTATGGAAGCCATCAGATGAATCTCATTCGGAAGCGTCTGTCCGTGGAGATGTGGCTTTATGATGAACTCCAGAAACTTTACGAAGATCCCGTAAGCTTTCTCTTTTTCCGTTTGTTACTTATCTGTTCTAAAAACTGTGTTGTCAAAATGAGACAAGCACACAAAGCAATACTGATTAATTTCCACATCCTTCCCAGCTTTTATGAAGTGAAAATCGGAAATGGAAAATCGCTTTGTTATTCACTAGTTTTTGCATCATTATTCATTTTGCTACAATTAAGTGAATGTTTAAAATGTACGGAAACTGCCGTTCAAATAAATAGTGTAGGTCGCTCATATTTCAGCATTCTCAAAACCACATCATATTACATATCGAATTGAGATGGAATTTACAATTGAGAAGGTGTGTGCGTAAGTTACTGCAACATTCCACAGATAAACATGTACAATAATTTCAGTTCCACGGGTTGGTGAAAGTTTTACTTTCTTCAAATACAAAGATGTTTTGCTGGCGGCTAATGAAGCATATGGCATAACCATTTATTCCAATTCGAATAAATGCCTGTCTGGTGGATGAGACCAAATGTTTACATAAATTGCAATTGTTGCGGTATAATTAGTTTCCGTTTGGTTGGATCCTCCTAATAACACAATGTAAAATAATTCTCCTTAATATCATGCACCCTTTTATCGTCATCACATAGGAAGTAACATCGAGGGGTATCACTAAATAAATAAAATAAACGTGTTTCCAGATAATACTTGTTAACCGATATTTGGTTTTCATAACCTAACACAACCTACCAGATTAATTAAAAGGCAAACCAAAAAATATGTATTTTATATAGAAATCTGTAAAACTAATGAAAACCAAAATGAAATAAAATCGTCAGAAATGAGATGAATAAAACTTTGCTTAATTGATCGAGTATGCCAATGATGTTTCCGGTAGAACAAACAAGGAAAAAATGTTATTGTCACCAGCGAGTCAGTGTTTAGTATTTTGTTCGAGCCCTTCTCGACCTTGAAATTAATGATGTATCACGAAAGTTTTTTCGCCTATCTTGAAAATATAGTAATTTAGGGCAAACAAAATTGTGTTGTTAATATTTGCACTTTTATGTGCACTCTTTTTATAGTCAGCAAGAAACATGATAAAGCAGAAAAAATCATTCATGCTTACTCTCAGCGCTTTTGATTTATGGTGAGTAATCATCTGTGACTTCATTAACTTCGATCAAAATGAGTGATTGAGTGGCATTTGATTTTATTGCAATTCATTTGGCTTCTTTCAACACTGTGGATTGTGACTGTGGGGGCGACATCAGTCAAAACTGACGTAGGAAACTGTCTGCTGCATTGAAAGGAAATAACTCACCATAATGATTATAGTTAATGAAAAGTATATTTATCTAGTAATCATCTGGAAGTCCGTCATGCCCTTTAGGATGAATATTTATAAGAATCACACCAAGTGTAAAACATAAATTATCATGTTGTACTACATGAAAAAATATTGATATTCTTTTCATTGTCTCTCATCAAGCGAGGATAGGAAGTGCGTGCGTCCGAGTGTAATTCAACATTTGCCTGAATTGTTTTATGCCACATAACCTGATATATTTTCCTATACATTTTCAGTAGTCTGTATACTTATGACTGAATTGTTTCTCATCGTATTCACCTTCACTTAAGCCATGATTCATTTACATCGGAAACGTAAAAATAACACACTTCGACACACAAAATGAGATTGGTTTCCAAGCATAAAGATTAAAGATTCTTCCCACCCATAATGCATAAAGGTAACACTAAAAAGGTGATGATCGCAAAGCGGCGTGTCTGTAAAAATGGTACAAATGATTTAACCTAGGTATCTGGAAAACAGAAATCTTAAATAGAAGTTGATGTAACAGTTACAACTTTGCAATTCGAATTGTGCTGCTTGTTGAATATAAATCAGCCTTAATTTCGAAACTGCAGTCTCGCCATCGCCACCCTCATCGCCCACGCACACACCCATGCTCCATAGAATTTTTTGTGGAGTGGAATTTCTTGCTTTACATTAATCAGTTCCGCTCTCTGCATTCTACATTCTACTTCTTTACCACCCACATAAACATTTACTATCAGAATTTTAAACTCAAATTCAGTCTTGCAGATAAAAATTGTGCTTGTAGACTGTAGACTTATGTAGTGATGACTCAAAACTGATGAGATGGATGAGTTTCATAGATAATTTAGATAAACCAATTCTGTGAAGCACAAAGGCTACCTTATATACGAGACCTTTCATATTCACCTGTCCTTCGCATTTCTCTTATGACATTCTGTACACACATCCGAAACGAAATAATTGATTCTAATTTGAATCTGATTATACCCAATTAAAACGTGTTATTGTCATTGACTTTCAGGATTCTCCATCTGGATCTACCGAAGTTACCCCAGAAGTGGAGATAGACTTGGATGAGGTTTTGGATTTGGATGGAGATGCCGAACGCCGCAAGTTTATCCGGTCGATTTTAATAAATGCCAAGAAGTCACAAGATGTAATTGAAGTAAGCTTTCTCTTGATCTCACTTAATCCAAAATCCATGTACTGAAAATTCCTGGTAATAACTTTGCTCGTATTGATTTTGTTTTCAGAAATTCATCGATGACCTGTTGGAGAAAGCGAAAACTTTGTAACGCGACCTTCGGATTTCCCCGATTCTTCACTTAGTATGAAGCGTGTATTTCATAAACAGCATTAAGATAACTGCGTAATCAAACAGCTATTTAAATCACAGTGATTTTATAAATATGTTTTTCATTCCAACACTTTGTAATCACAATCATGCAGAATTTCCATAAGAGATCATTTATTTTATTTTGGTTCCTAAACGCTTTCAAAATTTCGCCCAATAAATCCATTAAGTAAATGGAAGTTTTTAATATAATTGGGTTGATGAGTTGATGACACAAGGCACAATTACCACTTTACCATAATCTCTTAATTGAAAACTAATAATAAAATAGACAAATATGAAAAGCTGAAAAACTGTTATATAGACGTTAATATGAAAATCGAAGTTCTCTTTGGCACTCTATTTAAAGAGGGGTTGATTTTCAGTCAGTTGGAATGTGGAAAAACCAATTTTCAATGGATCCTAGTTTGTGAACATGTATGTATCCAATCCAGCCGAATTCTTCAAATCCCATGGGAGTTTAATTCAATGGAAATTTTAGGATGTATTACACAAAGTGTAATTACTAACTAATAATTAAATAGTACCTATTTACAAGTTTCTGAACTATTGAACAGAGTTCAAATGAATACATTTTTTATTTCTCACCTCCATTTTCTCAATAACACTCTTATTTAGAATTTATATTTACGTTTACTTTATTCATGATCAAATGTACAATAATGTTAAACCACAGGCGTAATAATTGTTTACCAATGATCCCCTAATAATTAAAGTTATTTAATTAGCTATAAGTTTAAATGTTTTTCAGTGAGTTATTAATATTATACGTTTACAGCTACAATGATTTAGCTGAATGCTTGACCATGCCTTTAGTTGTGTTGTGAGTATGAGAAAGGAGACCCAATGAGTTTTAATCACTAAATGTGAAATTTTTTTGAATGACTTTGTGCGAGCTATATAAACAGAAAAAAATATATCTGTCATTATCATTTAAAATTCAGAAAATTAGGTTCAGATTGTGTCCGTAAAAGTACCATATTAATTTGGAACATAAAATCAGAGAGAAATTCTAAATTAACAGTGTGATATGTATTTCACTCAAAATTGAAGTTAACGATTGACATGAAGCAACTTCAAAATTAAAACTGAAACCGGTGAAACAACTTATTACAAGAAGGGTACATAATCACTAGTGAATAAGATGTACATTTGTACCATACAGTGCTATTAATATTGATATAGATTATAGAAAAAATCGATTACTTCTTTCTTTACTCAAACTTATTTTTTTTACTCGAGTGTACAATTAGTTGCGAAGCTTGAAATAATTTATTGAAATAAAATTTCTTTTTACTTTTGTGTTTCATATAGATATTTAGAGAATGTTGAAAATACTATAAAATAAAAACGTTCACGACCATAAACGCCTTTACATCAGATTTGAATTCAACTGTTACTTTTTACTATTCAATACAAGTCGCGCAAAAATTCAGAAGAGAATTAACCTTTTAAAATCAAAATACAAAACAAATTGACTGCTCTGACAGGGCATTGAGAGATGATTTGGTAAATGTGGTTAACTTATTGAAATTAACTAATTTTTCTTTTACGTGATTGAAATGACAAAAGCTCTGCGCCTCAAATCTTTAGAGATGAAAAATAATTGTTGTAAGGAACGATGCAGATGAGGAGAAAGTATTGTCTGTGACAGCCCGATTTTTAGTAATGTATTTATTAGTGATGTACAACCATTGTACGTACATGTAATTATATAAACAATTTTTGGTTAAGTACGTAAAACACTAAACGTAATCATAAAGCATAATAATTAGGAGATACAATATTATACCACAATTTCAATTTTTCTAGGTTAAGAATCAAAATTATAATTACAATAAATAAATGAAAATAAATTACTATGTTTTTAAATAATGATGAGACATTGTTTACTTCATTTATTATCATTCATTGTCAGCATCGTTTGTCATATTTTGCAGGGACAAGGTGAAAAATTAAATTTGTCAGTTTTACAGTTTTAAAAATGCATCCAGTATTTTATTTTTTTAACTTAACGAAGATGTATACAGCATATTTTCACAATTTCACCTTAATTTACAAACGATCTATTTTAGGATCTTCCAGTTCCAAAAGCAAAGGAAACAGTACAATCATATTATTCATTATTCATATCAGTATAACGCACATTTTGGTAATAATTTGTAGGTAAATGTAAGCAAAAATTACAAATTATTATCTGTATAATTACCTTCATCGTCAGATTAAAACTGCTAAGGTTAGTTTGTGCAGGTAACACAAAATCTAGTTTAGTTATAAATACTGGATCACAGCGTATAGTGCATAGGTTTTCTCATTGAAGTGCGTCACCAAATAATAAAAATACGTTTGCTTCAATTTACATGGGCCGGTGGGCAAAAGATTAACGGTGACAATACTTTCCCTAATCAAGTAGTTCACTGCATTTTTGAGAGCTCGAACTTGGTGGAAACCAACTCCTAATGTAGCAGTACAAAAAAAGTGAGTAATTTATAAGAGCTGCTTCCGAATTGCTAGTTTTAAAGTAGTATATTGTGTTTACCTCTTCAGAATCCAATGCAGGAAGATCCCCTTCGGCGAGATCAGCGGGGATATTTTCTTCGACCCATTTCAATTCATCTTCCTGTAATAAAGAAAATATGCGACTGAAATTAGAGAAAATCCTATCAATAAATAGACTAAGACAATAATCATCCAAAAAAATACAAAGACATACGATGGTCTGATTTCTGTATTTATTTGGCTTTTCCGGTCTCCCTTTGTTTGGCCGCTGTTTCATATTACTTCCTGCAGAATAATTAATCCACAATGCACCATTAGAATACTTTTCGGAGGTAGAATGCAAATGATTGATAGAAAATGTGATTACCGAACACAACTAAATCTTCTTCTTCCTCATCGTCAGGATTGTCAATCAAAGGACTAAATGCATATCTCTGATTATTATTTGTCGGTCTAAAGAGAATAATAATAACTAGCAAAATGATGCTGAATAGCATATGCCAAAATGCTTCATCCACCCAGATTTCCTTCCAATCCTAGAAAGTAAAGAGTATCGAAAGCTTATTACTCTTCCATGATTACATATTACACTACACTTGCATTTTAATTTGGTTTGTTCGTAATTCTTTCAGAACCAAGACAAACTCTCACCCTCAAACAATTCGCCGTCTTGAGGTATCTGATTGACCAAATCATAAAAGCAATAGATGATATCACCGCAAAAATTAGGGTGTTTGTAAAATGACGGAACATTGCAAGCTTGACTAGATTCCTGTGAATTTAGTGGAAACAGAAATATATGATTCATGATTTTTTTTTACAACATTCATTGATATTCATGTCACAATCCTTAATTTACTTCACCTGCGCAGTCTTAATGTTCTAGTAGTGGTGAGTAACGAGTGAAATATCCACCAACAAATTCCAGCATCTAAAATGGACAGTGGTACACCTGCCATTAGAGAACGGTTAGATGGACCATTTACAGGATGGAGAATTCTTAAAGCAGATTCTGTAGATGCTAAACTGAAGTAAAGAAATCCAACAACCACGATTTGATGTAAAGTGGTTCCTAATCTAGGTCTAGAAAAAACCAAGTATTGCATTTTATTATTATTTACAGTAGAAAATTGAATTTAATTCCATCCCATAAATCCTTTTCAATTACTTACTTTGTAACTCCAAATCCAATGCTGACGATTACCACAAGCATTCTGGCTAAAGTTCGCTTCCCACAAGATATGATTTCAGCTACTAAAACAGCTCCGGTTACTGATACCCCTGTAGAATTTATGCTTTGATATTCCGCATAAAATACAGCCTGTGAAGTGAAAACAATAAAGAAAAGAAATCATTTACTGAAATTACAGAAGAAAAACTTACAATTGAAAACAAAAATTATGTCCTCACCATTTCTACCATTCCCAGAAGAATAACCGCTGCTATCCAAAACTGGATTCGCAATAAATCCCTCCATTGACAGAAAGATAAAGCTAACCAGGCAATCCCGTAAATGACGTAAAGAATGCAGTTTCCACCGTAGAACTAATAAAGAAGTTAAACAGAGGTTTATCTTGCATTAACAACATCTAATGCTGTCATTACAATGTTGTCATCTTTGAATTACCGTTAGCAAGGGATAGTCAGCCGCTGATAAATATCCATGTATTGATTTCATTTGAATTTTCAAGTTTGCTGAAAACGAGCTTGATGAACTAGGGTTGACGGTGACAGGTACCATCTTTATTACTAACAAATATAGACCATCACCAGGAACGGTAAACACTGGATGAGGCGAACTCTAGGAAAATAAAATTTACAACATTAATAACAGATAATTTACATGCTTAGTAAAAGTGTAAAAACAATTTGATAGTGCAAAATTTTCTTACCATTGGTTGTAGCGAATTCGATGCTGCATCTTGTTTGTTCTGACTTAAATTTGGTATATGCTTTGCTACTTCAACGCTGTTGTTTTTCATAACAAGTTTATATTGCGTCTACAATTCAAGTTGTAAATCAATTACTCTCTAATTAATCTTGTAATGCACATCCACGTTATGCACGTGTCGAAAAATCCAAATTCTTACTTACAAGACTAATCGAGTTATCGCAACGGTGCTTCAGTGTTTCAGGTGGTCGGAATAAGTTTGGGTGATATTGCATTGATGAGTCACTAGATATAATTTGGTCAGGGCTTTCGTAGTAAGTTTTCCATGCCCTTTTCTTCTCATCCATCGGCTGTTAATCATAAACATATATGTAAATATTAGTTACTAATGAAGTCTCAACTTTCTACATCAATTGGTACCCACAACCACTTCCACCAAAAATAATACATACCAAAAGGTCTATCAAGGCATACTCTTCCCAACAGGGGGTATCGCGAACAACCCACCCGATCTCCACCTCCATATCTGGGAGACTGGAGGAGCATTGTACTGAAACAAAAATTGACCAGGTAAATAAGGATTCTCCAGTGATTGAAATTTTTTCAATTGTTCACTAATCATGAAACATGTCATAAATTTTTTATTTAAAAGTCATGTACTTACTCGATATATAAATATCTGAACCGTTGAACAAGCTCTTGTAAACCCCAAAATAGGACTCCGTCTACGTAAAAACGTCACAAAAGGAATTTTAAATACATTGTATTTTTTCAAATCTTTGTAATTATTATTAGACACAGAACCAACCTGATTTAGAACATATTCCCATTTCCCCTGTTCTGGAAATGCTAGCGTAATTGGAAGAAAAATGACAGCGAAGAAAAATGGAAGATAGCGGAAGTAGGACATTTTGTAGTTATCACAAGCGTTGTTTCCAATTGTAAGGTAAATAAGTTGTCAGGTTATTAGCGTACAACCACAGGTGCTTTGGTGGTCACTTATCTAGAAATGAGATCGTTAGTAGGAAAGTAGTTATATGTAGATCAGTGAGCACGAGTTGTTAATGGTTGACGCTTGACAGTTCCACCTCCGCCACTATACCAATCAAAAACAGATTGCTTGGCTATGACTAGATTCAAGTTATTTCTTTAAATTCGACTTTGAAATCGGCTACCACCGGCTGCTATAAATTGTTGTTCACAAAATGACCACTTGACACGTTCCCAATTCAACTGTTGTTGATCATCGGTCGTCGACGATCAATATTGTCCCACATGATTTTTAGGTAATCGGACGATCCTTTCCTTTATTAGTAACTCCCAATAAACAAATTGGAACACTTTTAGTGTGGTTTGACCAGGTTAATTATCATGATGAGATTGCTTCACAGGATTGCGATTTGAATATTATAGATGGTAGATGCGGCACTACAATTCTGAATTCTGTTTGACTCCCGATTAAATTAACGAATGTTTTTGTTTTTGACTTTTCAGTTTCCAAACCACTTTATATTATTTAGTGTCTAATTTCTTTGTTGCTATTTTTTGCACAGTGCGTATAAAATAATTTATTCTTTATCCAATCGACCTAACTTAATTAATAACGCACAGTAAGTAAACAATGCTGACACGTCAATTTATTACAAGTTGCCGCAATCTACGTTGCGTTTTGTATTGTCATTTCCTGCTGCATGCGTATGCCTTACTAAAACTCAAATGAACGATGAATTTAGCCGAACTTTACTTACATTTAGTCACTTATAGCTATAAAATATCCCAGTTATGTTTAGTTATTAGTGCCAATTTGCAAATTGCCACACCATCACACGATGCGTACTAAAACTAAACACAGTCGGACAGTGCATTACCTCAGCTTTAAGTATTTCATTTCTCTCAAACTGCAAGTGTTTCACTCAAGCCTGCTGCTGCAAAGTGCAAAGCTGCAACTGCAACACAATCTTGAGCAATGGAACAACAGCTGAAATCGGCTAACTTTCGATTCAGCATTTTTTATGGCTAGAAAACGCAGCGCATACAACAACGACGCATGACATGACGCTGACGATTGAAATCTGAAAATTCAGACTAAAAGAAAGCATAATCGATGAGTTGATGAGATACGTCATTATCTCATTATTATGATGAAGAGGGTCCTTTATGAGTTATGAACATTTTTTAACAAAATTCTTTGGTGAAAGTCAATGTCCTAAAGAAAAAATATTGTCATGCAGATAACCAGTTACTAGTTACTTAATTGCCGCAATTAAGTAACTAGTAACTGGTTATCTGCATGACAATATTTTTCCTTTAGGACATTGG
>VYYJ01001735.1:0-27637 GCA_021029165.1 Cyphoderus albinus
GTCTCTCAGTTCTGAGTGACATGGATACATTCGATTTGCGTTGTGTAGATGTCTCTCAGTTCTGAGTGACATGGATACATCCGATTTGCGTTGTATAGATGTCTCTCAGTTCTGAGTGACATGGATACATCCGATTTGCGTTGTATAGATGTCTCTCAGTTCTGAGTGACATGGATACATTGACAAACGTAATAATGCCCAAACGGTGGGGCAGAATGAAACGAGCGCCAAGCGTAAATTCTCTTTTTTATTGAGGCAGATTGCCGCAGAAAAGCTTACCCTAGAGCGTTGTGTTTGGAAAATTCAAAATCGTCCAGTAATTACTTTTATGTTATATAACCTCCTTTATGACAAATACTAACAAACAATTTATTAAATTCCAACGTCCCATAATAATTGCAAGCGTACTTGATTATATCCTTTTGTTAATATTAATAAGCCCGAGTAATTTGTCGGTAAAAGTAGATTAGCTGTAAGATTCTTATTGACAGGTACGGTTATTTGCAATAGAGTTATAAATTATTGGGTTTGATCTGTTTTATTTCAATTCAGGTAACATAATGTCTGTCAAAGCGACCTTGTCTGCTGACGGTTTGGAAGAAGCGTACTCGGTTCCTACATTGAAAGACTTGTGCCTGTACAGGTGCCTAACAAACAAGGAAATTCTGACAAAGGAGGTAGTATACACCGAAGGAAAGGACTCAACCGGAAGCTGGCAACAAAAGTGGGAAAAGTACAGACTAAATGGACCACTACAGCCAGAGCTTGTGGATGCATTGCTCGATGCAGGGAGCGAGTTCCTGTTCAGATTGACGCCACAGTATGAAACAGTTCTTGCGGCCATTCGGATGAGCCAGCCACAGCATTTAGTGATGCTTAATCTGAGCAATAGTGACCAGTTGCAGGATTGTCAACTCGAATGGCTACTAAGTGGGGGCAATGTCAAGTGGCTGGATATTCATGGATGCATATCTTTAAGAAGAGGGACGTTGGAAGCCATCAACAAATATGGAAGCAGGTTGGAATATCTGAGAATTGGAGACAGTTATGACATATTTCCATCATCTACTACAACAGTAAATGGAATTTACCCGACGACCCTAAAAGTTCCAAAACTGAAGACTTTAATATTAAATGAAGTCTGTTCTGAACACATGAATGTAAACATCAACTGGAACTTACTATTGAACGACATTATGAAGAACATTGAGGAACTCCAAGTAAGAAGCAGTTTGACTTTCAAGGACCTAAACTTTCTGCAAACTGCAAAAGGGAAAATGACCAAACTGACATTATCAAACTGCAATATCCGCCGTCGTTCTAATGTATGGGAGCCTCTATTCAAACTGGAAAAACTCAAGTGAGACAAGCATTTGTGGACCTGTTTGAGATTTGCTGTCTTATTTGTGTCATATTTTTAATTTTTGGTTAATTGTACGGTTACGTTTAAGGTATCTCGATCTGACTGGTACTAGGATTGGGAAATCGGGAATTGGGAAACACTTTGTTCATCGAATATTATCCAAAATGACCAATCTGACTGAGCTTTATGTCGATTCCCGTTTGATCAAGAATGTGGACATTTCGGGTGTTACGCAGCAAGGATCTGCGGCTAAGCGGTTGGAAATTCTTGGAGTCATGGACAAAGCAGACCTGAACGACTTTGGAATTGCGTCAAATCTTGCCAACAAAGTGATATGTTTCGGCACCTTGGAAGATAATTTGCAAGTGTTTGAATATTTTTCAAACCGGTTTAATTTGAAATACTATGATCCCATGATTGTGAATTTGATTTCAAAGATCAATTCAAATGGATCTGCGTGGGAACTACGTTCTGCTTTGGCCTTGCTTATAAAGATGTTGAAAAACAGTGGTGTTTTTGTTATGGACGTTGATGTGTTATGCTATGTAATGTCAAAGGCACTGACTCCGGTATCAAAGATTGACGAGGTGCTGATGGAACAGTTTATTGAAGTCATTTGTTTGACACTGGAAGCACTACCCATTTTAATGAGCGCTCGGGACAGGGTACCAATCCTCTTTATCTTAACTGGCATACTGATTGATTTAGAAACGAAACTTGTAAGTCAAATGAATGACAATCTATATTAATTTTTAATAATATATGTAACTAATATGTCTAATGTAATTCTGTTTTGTAATTGTTTACTTATTGCAGTCATTTAAACATTACATTACCGCATTACCCATGATACTCCATTATGCCAAAGACGCAGCCAGCAAACAAGCGTTTAGAGATGAGTTCATAAACGAATTTGTTGCTTTTTTGAGAAGAACTGTACGACTGCTAAACATGGCGATATTACGATTTCAGGGTCAGAATGATACAGCTGAATCATGGGGAATATCATCGGTTATTGCCATAATTAGAGAGTTCCCGGCTATTCTGCAAGTGTCCATGACTGAAGCAACGCGTGAAAATTTTGTTACTTTAGTTTGTAGCATGATTGAAAACTTAAAGACTTTGTGTCTCAATTCTGTTCAACAAAGTCAATCATTCTGTTCGTCCGAAGGCATCGAAACCGCGTTGGAGTTGCTGATGCATTTTATCAAGGGGACCCTGAAAACATCAGATCGTGCCATTGTCCCTTTGTTGGGTAAAGAATGCTTTCATTGTCTCTTAAATCTTGAAAACATAGTGAAAACTTGTTAATAATATAATAGATGATAATCGTTGACATTTTAGATATTTTGGGAAGCATTCTGCAAGACGCAACAATGGAAAAAGTGGATTTTGACAAAATCACGCATTCTCTTGAAACGTCAATGTTTGGCTACTTTAAAAAGTACGAAAACTTTTATTTTCCAATAGGGGCAAAGAATGATGAATGTAAAGTAAGTTGCTGAACATGATATTATTATTATTGAACATTATTTTATTTTGTAGGGTATGTTTTGCTAAAACTAATTGTTGCTAAATTTTTTATTCAAATAGAACGTCCTAAAAACCGTGATTGATTTACTCGAGAGCGCAGAGACCGTCTCCAGATTTGAGTATAAATTGAGTAAAGCCGTTATTGAATGTGTTAAGGAATTTAATAAAATGTTTTAATCAACAATCAACTCTTTGTGTTTAGTTAGGTAGGCTGTGTTATGTTATGTGAATGTTATTCATAGTTCTTACGCTACTATTAATTTTTTTATAATAAAATTAGCCTTACTGTTTGACTTACATATTGGCAAGTGTACGCATTTTTAACACTGAAAGAGGATGTAATTTATGTAACATATTTATAATGACGATAATGATTTAAGGAATAAATTACAGCTTTTATTTGAAGGATGACTAATTGGAAATTATAATTAACTTATATTAAGCTAAGCTATAATTATTATGAACTACAACTGATCAATATGCAAATGAAGTTTTCTTCAGGGGAAACCAAAAAGTAACCTAAATATTTGAAATCATTTTCCTACTGTAAGTATGCATAATATCGGTTAATAATTAAAAGTAACAATTTTAAAGAGTCTGAATCAGTTTAAGGTTTAATATTATTATTATTTTATTTTAAACTGGATTCATATTTAGTAACATAATATTCATTTCATTATTAAATGGTCCGATCATCTATGAATTGTGTTTAAAACAATTCATCCACTGTACAAAAATTAACAAATTAAACACGTGTTGATTTTATGCAGTAATTTTCATACTCTACCAACCTTTCGCCATCATTTAAAAGCCTCCATAGAAGAATCCTTAGTTAAAGCTTTTTGTTGTGGTGCTGTGTTCATTTTTGCCCCCCAAAATTTCTCCACTGCTACGTAATCGCCAATTTCATTTTCGGACACCCATGTGTTTTCAGACCTATGCAAAAATAATACAAATACACAATATAATGTTGCCCTTATTAATTTATTGCAACTACAAATAATCAGAAAAGAGATTGTATAAAAATAAACTTACTCTGAAAGCCCCTCCCATTTAACTTTATACTGGAAATCGTCGACGCTTCCAGATCCATCTTTTGTCTTTGGTTTTCGAACCATCCTAGCGTCGACAATTCTCTCAATCTTTTTTTCCATTCCGCTGGCTGCTGCACTAACTTCCGGTTGCTGTTTCTTTTCCATTTCTGCAATATTGGCCACAAGGTGCAAAAAAATAACACAAAGCTTTATTATTTATATTTAAAAATAGTTGAAATTGATGATTTCAATTAATCAAATTAAAAGCTTTCTTATACGCACTTAATTTTTTCTCTCTAGAGAATATTCAAACTTTGCCAATTTTTTATCAAGTAGTTGTAAGTCGCAAGCAAAATTTAATTAAATATTATGACATAAGTTTACGAGTATAGTGGAAAACTCAGCTGCTGTCCATTTTACTAGTGAGGCTCATAGCTCGTAGTATTGCATATTGAACGAAGTAGAATGATAGCTGTTAGACATTTGAAGCTAGTGCTTTGAACTGAACACAATGAGTGTAATTGAATGCGCATGTAACGTGCACTTGGATCAGTTTACTTACAACAGTGCGTATTATAAGTAACACACAGTAGTACATAATATTATCACTCGAGTCAGTAAAGTATGACATATAATCATTTGTAATATTGACTTTGTATTTGTCAGTTTTTTCAGTTATTTATCCAGTGCTAAAACTGCAATCTAAGCAGTCTGAAGCAGTGCATCATGGAAAACGAATCTGAAGTTTTTGACGACGAATTTAACGATCTTTTCGCATCCATTAAAACTCCCAGCCAGGAGCAGGATTCTGCTAAAAAGAGAAAAGTTGACGATCAGTTTGAGGACGACAGTTTTAATGATCTGATATTGCAGATACCTAGCCAGACGTTTGCAGTCCAGTCAGTTTCAAAACCAGGTCCTGAGAGCAATTCTACATCTGTAGTAAAATCAGCAGCAAGTTCCAGTTTATTCCGGCCAACAATGCTGGAACCTAAACAAAGCAAGAAACGTGAGTCTGTGCCTTCTTCTAAAATGCAAAAACTGGATAGTTTCTTCAAAAAAGACAACAAGGTGGCATCGACTTCCAAAACGGTTTCATCAAACAGCAAGAAATATACTCCTTCAAAATCCGCGGCCAAACAAAAATTGTTGTTGCCTGAAAAACGTCTCTGGGTATATGAAGAAGGAGCCAATTTCGACTACATTGAAAAGTTTAACGCTAAAGCAAGGAAGAACGGACATAACATTGAAATGACGCCAGAATTCTCTCGACGCCTAACTCACTATATTGCAGATCGTTTATCGGATGGATCTGTAATGAAAAATGCCAAGTATTATGCAGCAATTGGAGTTGGGATTTGGATTCTTCATCATGCGTGGATCCAGGCTATTACTACGTCTCAACAAATTGCAAACGAGGTACAAATGTCAACAGCAATCTCCTTGTATAGCGTTAAATATTGCATAATATAGTAACAATGTATATCTGCTTTATAGGAGGACTTTGAAGTGGCAAATTATGACAAAGAATTATGCGCCTCTTCAAAACTTTCTCGGCAACTCAAACTCAAGATATTGGAGGGGATTCACATTAAAAAGATTATTGAAATTCCCTTGTTCAATTTCCGTTTTCGTGTTGATCATTTGTTTGTAAGTTTCAAAATGAGCAGTTAATCCTAATACTAACAATTGTATATTTTGGAAACTGTCTTTAATTAATTTTTTTAGGATGTTTTGAAAACAAATGGAGCAAAAATTACAATGACTACTTTAGATGCGTTAAGGAATGAATTAAAAGTGTCCCAACTGACTGATGACGAGAAAAAGTTGAATGGGAAGCGCATGTTTTTTATAGCAAGCAACATTGGAACGCACATGGAAATTTGTCAAAGTGAGTAAAAAAGATAAATGCTCTATGTTTGGGTCTTTTAAATCCATCTTGACTAAGTTTACTTTTTATTTTTTCCTTGTTAGATTGCTTCGTAACTCTTGGTTGTCTCACTGTTGATCCTGACTATTTCATTCGCCTATTGGATAATTATTCTACTAACCATGCACCAGTTAAAGAGAACGAATGTTTCATACCCAAAGTCTTGATAAAAGCAAAAAACGAAGAACTCGTTCAATTTGCGTCCTAATAAATGTATCTTTAATATTGATGTAAATAAATAAAGTGAAACTGCTAGCATTTACTTTGTTATAGTGTGACATTTAAATGCAAATGTTTTTTTTTCATAACATGGACGTTTGATGCACCATCATTTGCATAACACACGCGTATTGTACTAGTTTAGCCTAAAGCCGTTAACATTGCATTGGCATCAAAGAAAATGTAGCATTTTGTCTCCGCTCACAACTTTTCATTGCCTCTCTCGGTCTCTCTGTCTTGCTCTTGCTCTTTCTCTGACACACACACACACACATTCTTCCTCACTTGAATTGGAGCTCTCCTGAGAAGTGATTTGTCTACTAATTTTCTACCGGTTCATCTGTTGCGTTTATGACAAATAAAAAATTGCATTAATTTTTGCAAGATACAACTACGGGTAATTGTNGACAAATAAAAAATTGCATTAATTTTTGCAAGATACAACTACGGGTAATTGTGATTATTTGTATTATTTAAATTTAAACTGTAATAATATTTTAGCATTATAGTATCAGTATCAGTGTGTAAGTCTTGATAATTAATTATGTTAAGGTATATATATATTTGTGTCTTTGTGTTTGTTTCCAGTAAGCATGGGACGTGAGAATAAGAAGAACAAAGATGACGACGGCAAAACGCCAGCAAAGGACGGGAAAAAATCTTTCAAAGTCCAAATGAAAAAGAAAGGAAATAAGAAGAGTCACGGGGATTCGGAGCGATCCATGTACCACCAACTCCACAACGACGAGGATCGAAAAGAGTTCAAAAAGGACAAGAAAATGGTAAAGGAAGGACTGGCAAAAACTGTCAAGTACATTAACGAACTGCGAAAAGGAAAGCGCACCTTTCCAGGCCACAATAAATTTGTCTTGAACGACGATTATGGGACTGATGAAGAGGATCAGTGGGACTGGGATCTGTCTGACCCTTTTATCGACCCAGACTACAAAAGTGAGCACAGCAGCAGTGATGATGGAGGTCAAGATCCCCCTCCGCCTCCAGCAGCAGCAGCAGCTGCAGTTTCTTCTTCTTCAGCACAAGTTACAGCAAAGTAAGGTGATTATAAAAAAGGTGTATTTTATTAAATTTTCATTTAGCTGATTTATTTATATTTTATCTAAACCTGTCACCTTATAATTTGTCCGTTATGTTTATTTATTTCAAAGATTATCATTTCAACATGAAATAAATAACCTTTTAACTTAATTACATCACCAGTTATATAATCATCACTAATTACTATAATCATTGTCAAATTAATTATATAAAACATAATCATTGTTTTAGTTTGCATTAAACGACGACAAAAGTTTCAAAAGGCTAAACATCTCAAACATATGACATATACATGGACTTTAGCATTTTTCATAACCGGCCATTGGAAGAGGATGCAAACATTTTAGATTGTTCGGACTTTAGTTAACAACATAAACTAGTAGGTTATGCATTCATTAAAAGGATGACAAACTAGATGATGTATTTTGAGCTAATAGTTTTAAATCTTTTTCCTAATCAAAGAATAGTATTTTCTTGCTCGGCTAAATTGTTACGATGATTTTCATTTGGAAAGGCTAGAGACTTGTCAATCGGCTGGTTGTTTTCGATAGCAGATAATACAACTTCGGGATGAACAGTTAAGATTCCACGTTTGTTGAACCAAGCTAATAAAAATTAAAAAAGACATTGTGCACTAATCCAGATTGGGACGGTTTTTATAGTTAAAACAAACGGATATACACTTACATGTACAGAAATTTCCATGTGTTCCCAAACTCGTGACTACAAAAAACAACTCATCTAAATTCTGAAAATCCTTGCAACGGTTCATGTCATTCATAGATAATTTAAAGGTTCTTGCTCCGCTACTTGTGGCCAGCTCTTCCAACTGGTTGATGTTGAATTTATAGTCTTCGAATATCAATTCGTAAACATACAAAATTCCTACACCTCTTAATATGCCACCGTTGTTCGCTGTTGGCATCTTCAGTCTCCCAAAACTCAAACACTTGTACCCGTCCTAGGAATAAACCCACAGTACATTATAGCAATAATTAACTAATTATGCAATAATGCAAAAGCTTATATACCTCTGGTGGTAATTTGGTTTGCTCTAGAAGGTCCCATAACCACTCACGGCGCAGTATCCACAATCCTTTTGTAATGGCAGAATAATAGCGAAAGCCTTTAGTCGTTCCAAATTGTAGAGTGTTGTCCACTATGTAATGAGTCACATTGTCCTCAGCAAGAGAAAAAACTATTTTTGCCAGATACTCTTTTTTATTTAAAATCTTTTGCAATAATTTGCAATATTCTATATCACATCCCTCAATGAATATAACAATTTTACTATCGACAGAGTTTACTACTTTAGACGGTAAACAATAGTGTCCGTCATTTGGTTTAACGGTTTCACCCACCGTTTGACTATCCGCCATGATTTGAAGATATGTAATGTTTTTTAAAAAGATATATAATATGCTTATGTTAGTTTCAATGCAATATGCAATATTTGTTTACTTTCTTACTACTGTATTACTTATTCACTCAAACTGAACTGATCACAAAAGGAAGTATATTAAAGTTGTTGTTTTTTTTGTTGACATTTTTCAATTATTGCTTTATTCTTTTCATTGATTTCTTTTCAATTTTTAATTCTTTATCATTGTTCAATTTTGACTTTTAAAGAAATAGTTAATTTTATCAATCATAAGTTAATGTCCGTTTTTTAAATTCCTGGTCTGTTGTCCGATGTGTCGAGTTTCTATTTACATGTCTAAGTATGCAGGATAATCTGACTGAATTTGATGGGAGAGCAACTCATCTTCAAGGTCTACAATCGTTCCACAATATTCTTGAACCAGGAGCAAAGGCCAGTACAATACATCCATCCTCAGTTTTTTAAGTTGTTGTTCAGCCTTCTCAAGTTCCCCTCTATAATTAAATGATTTTATATTGTTTGATTAATTGTAATTATGGAATAATTGATAGATTAAACATTGGCATACCTATACAACAAGGTTGCGAATCGAGTTGATTGATAATTGTATGGAAATGGCTTTATAAATCGCAGGATCAGTGGTAGGTGCAAAGTCAAGAGTGGATGATACACTTTCTGACGCGTCAGAGTGGCGAATGCGTAAGGCAAAATCTGTCGCTAAATCTAAAACATCAAAACATTTGCATTTGAAACAGTAATTATAGCGTTTTAATCTACCACAAAAATGTTTACAAAACAGTTACTAGCAATAATACCAATATATTGAGTTCCACCCCTAATGAGCTGTATCATTAGTTTCTTTGAGCGTTCAGTTGCCGCAATATTACCGTTCCGGATCGAATACTGAGCCTACGTATAATTTAATACACATTAGATAAACATTTTTTAAAAAGGACAGCAAAAACTTTAGTAAATAATAATTTGTAATTAGGCCTTACTTTAATAAGCCAGAGTAACTCTTCTGCTGTTAAGCATGATTCTGTAGTGGCGATATTCAAGAGATTGCTATTGTCATTTTGTGCCAATTCACCGGTGACCTTGTAGAGCTTGGCATAGTATACCGACACGGCCAACTGGTGGATCTCACTATTAAAAATGTTGGGTGCAGTGAATCGGCCCAAATTTTCAATCACATCCTTGTCCACTTTGTAACACAATGTCAACTATGAAACAAAAACAGGAAATTCTCAAATTATTATAAACTATTTTATTTACCATCAAGCATTAACATAAGCCAGACTTACTCTCGTGAACCATGAAACAGAGTCTCCACAGTAAGGGAATAATTCACAAAGAGACAAGAGACTCTTGACACCATTCTCCACGTTTCCTTCAAACACAGATATTAAGAGCAGTCGAACTTTAATTCCAAGAGCAGTATGAAGGGCAATTTCTTTGTTTCCAAGATCCTTCATACATGGGGAATGTTTTGTTAGTACATTGGCAATATTTAATTTCAAAAAAGAAATAATTACTTATGACATACCATTGAAATTTTTGCAAAGGCTGTATTTAAAACTGTTTTCGCATTGTCCAAGTTTCCAATTGCCATCTCCAGAGTAGCCTGAAATACGGTAAAGCTAATTTTGACGAGATCATTATTTTCTGGCAAGTTTTTGATGATTGGTTCCAGTCGGGAAATGATGTCAATTGCTGTCGTTTCATTCCTCTGAAGCAATTCATAAACTTGCCGCATCTTCAGAAATATTGCCTTCTCGCTGGATGAATCCGGCTTTTCAGCTGCATGAATCCAATCATTCCAGACAGTGTTACATTTTGACGGAGAGATTCGTCCATATAACTCCACTTGACGCATAGAACCCAACATTGCTCCACACAAGTCACACCGGAACTTTAGGATGAATTCTTGCAAGTCTTCACTACTCAAATGACACTTGTTATGTCGAATTGCTACTGCATGGTTTTTCAGTCCCCTCGAAACATGGTATCGTGCTGTAATATTTATAACAATGACTAACTGTTTTTAGCAGAACGACTCTCATCAAAATGATCATTTTATATTTGATTTGATTATGATTTTATGACAAACCATTGATTGGTTTGGCCCATGCTTCTAACTTGTAGCATTCATGACGTTCAATCTCGAGTCCAAAATGAGCTAACAGGTGTATATAGTTACTCACAAGTTCCATTGTCTTAGCTGCCTTATTCAGTTTGGCATAGCATTGAGCAAGAGGTATGACGATATGTGCAAATTTTTCAATCGTTTCACAATCTTTCATCTTAGCCCAGACCTGTGCCAGTTTGTCTATAGCGTCGGCATGTTTATGCTAATGCAAATGCAAACAAAAAGCATATAATTTCGATGTTACTATTTTTTGTAAAGTGACCTCAATTGCAGTGTACTTGTACCTGTTTGAATAATGCAAGTCCGTGAAGCGCTGTAACAGCTAACCACCGAGGATCTGACTGATTGTTTATATGGAGTACCGCAATTCGTTCTATTAAACGTCTGTACTCCTTTCTAAAATATAAAGTCTCCAGTTCAGGAACATTTGCACACGACTGTGGTAAATCCTGGTGACATTTATCTGATGTAGCTTTGAGCGGTGACTGGACGGCTGATGGCTTGTGGGGATGACGCAGTGTTGGCTCCCGGCTTGGCTAAATGCGACATGCTTTTATGAAACTGTTTTTTACCAGTGGTTTCTTTTGCTTGGGCACATGTCTCTTTGCCTTTTGTCCCTGTGATTTGCTTGGCTGGGGCACATGTGTCTTTGGGTTTTGTCCCTGTATTTTCGTTGGCTTTGACATCTGCACCTTTGACTTTTGAGGCACCATCGTCTTTTGGTTTGGCACTCGTGACTCTGGTTCTGGCAACTGCCTCTTTGGGTTTGGCATCGGTCCGTTTTGAAATACTTTCACATGTACCCTTTGCTGAAGACTGAAGTGGTTTACTTTTTTGGGGTCTTGCACCGGCATTGGCAATATTTCTTTGCACAAAATCTGTTGGTTGTTGATTTCTGGATAAATCTATATAGCTCTTGGATTTACCAATGCTGCCTGCTAATCCGCCACCACTACCACTCTGTTTGATTCGAGATGTCGATGGTGCTCCTGGGTTCACTGGGGCTTCAGGGAGCTTGATCTCCTGGAACGAGATGCCAGTTCTGGACTCTGATGATGATAAAGAACGGAGTCGCCTACGTCTCCTAATTATTGTTTCTCTACATAAAGACTCTTCAGCAGGAACACCTTGTGGTGGATCAATTGATGCTTTTTTAGCACCATCTATGTTTTTGGATTTGTTCAAATGTGACATAACGAATAACGACAAAAAATGAAACTAAATCAAATATGTCATATGTCAAAATTTTAGACAATTTTGAAGATTGAATGAAAAGATGAAAGTTTTTACTAGATTGTTTTAATGATTTCAGAACCATATTTTTAAAAAAATACAAAATCTTTTTAATACTTTAAAATAAATGTTACCACATAAACTCTTTTTATTCTTCATTTTATTATGCATGTCAGATTTAATTTGCTTTTCATTGATCATTATGATACTAAAGTGTACTATTTAATTTTGAAACTTGTCAATGATATTGTTGTGATGCAAGAGTTATTATTATTTACATTGGATTTTGAAGCCTTGAAACAATATACTAGGGATTCGGTTCGGGTTCTCCTTGCACGTAACGTGACGCGTGTAAATGCCATACTGACCCAACGTCACTGAACGTTCCTGCTAGAGTCAAGCGAGCATTTATATGTCGAAACTGGCGATAGTGTGCATTTTGATAATTGCTAGCGTCCTGTTGTTCTTGATGCCTTCTGAAAATCTTGCATACATACGGTACTTGTTGTCTCAATTGTATTGCCCTGTCAGCATTGGCCACTCTTTCGTATGGTTGGAGAGGATCCAATATGTTAAGGTTGGATGCATTGTCAACAGTCTCCAAAAGTTCCCCTCCCACGCATTCGACAATGGAATGTACCGCCCTTCTTTGGATGGGTTCCAGGCGTGAACTGATATTGTTTGCTAAACGTCGGTGTCTCATTTGAACCAGCGTCATTGCATGACCCACCACTGTTGATGCCACATCCCTCATCGTCATATTTCCAACACGGCCAATATTGTTTTCAATTTTGCGTGGAAGCATTTCAACATAATCGAATCTGAAAGGACGACAAAAGGGCCACATTGCTGATATTTCGTATTTGTTCCTCGGTAAAGCGTGCTTTCCATAACACTTGAGAGCCTGGAACTAATTAACGTGAACGGTTAAATTTAAAATACTGCACTCATATATTAAATCTCAATTTAAGAAGCTTTCTGTCTGACATATATTTACATTGACTTTCGAATATGGAGAGCTGCCTGCTTCCTGAGTCAGTGTCATCGGGAGAAATGAGGACGAGTTACATTGCAATTGATTTCTGACTTTGTCCATCTTGAACTGATGACCTTCAAACCACTCACGATTATGGTTAAAGAAATTGATAAAGTTATTTAAGCTTGCCGTTTTCACTTCCTCAAGTACAAACATACAGACCATTCGCCTATTCAATAACGGCATTTCCCGTGCAATGGCAAAAAAATTGTCGAGTTGCACAATGTCTGTGCTGTTGATCATGAGTTCCAAAATCTCCATTATCTGTTGATGGGACATGTTGACGAGAGCCATCCATTTTACAATTTTGGGGGCCATTCTTTGAATTCTATCTTCCCGTTTATTGTTTTCACTTTTATACTCGAGGTCGACCTGAATGTTAGCCAGTGATCCTTGCGTCAGGCCACCCAATTCAGTTTCGTTACATGCAAGCAGCTTCATATCCGTTTGCCTTTATAATAAAATAAAACATAAACAAGAATAAATAATACTACATGGCAAAAGTAGAGTTTATATAGTATAGTATTTAGCATAGTTTAGTAGTTTCTTACAGTTCAGTACAATTTGCCACAAAGTCTAACAAAATGGCCATGTTGTTTAGATGGTTTTGTCCGTCTTGATTATCTTGTCCGTCTCGTGGTGGTCTCGGTAGATCAGTCTTGAAATCAGACACTATAATCTCAGGCTCTGGTACTTGGAACAGAGACTGCATCATTATCGTTCTGGCTCTTTGCATGTGCTCCATGATGGCTTCTGGATTGAAATTCCCCAGCAAGGACAAAATTGGAGCCATTAATGGAAAGTCTTTGAGTTTCTGCAACCCCCAGGTCATCCGATTGCCACAAAACACATTGACGACGCTTCGCATCAATTGCATCTCTACTTGATCCATGTAAATGTTGCTGGGAGGATCACAAAGATAGTCACACAGATGTACTTCCCTGTCATCCTCAAAGATGGTAGAAGATAACAACAAAGAGGCCGAGACGGGACAAGTTGTAAAACTATCCAAATATTTACACATAAAAAAAAATTTTTATAAAAATAAAAATAAACAAATAATAATCAGTACAACTAATGACTATAGTTTTAATTTACCAGATTGTTGCCAAAATGGATGACAAAAGGAATCTTTCTATATTGGTGGCGCCATCTTGCTCAATTTGAAACCAGGGATGTAATGCCAGTGTTGCTACAATACATTTGGACAACCAGTCGATCTGCATCCGATGTATGTTGTTTACCTGAAGCGGGAGTCCATTAATGTGTCTCTGATAAAACATGGCATGTCGAAAAATATTGCTTTCTGGTACGTCGTCTAATCGAATTATATCTTCATGCTGAATGACCCAAATTGGCTCGTTTGGCAAGTCAATGATATTAACGACTAGCCTTTCGATACATGTGGCCCAGGGGCTGCCAAAGACGATGACGAGTCTTTTAACTTCGTACTTTCGCAACATATTACGAGCCTCCTGCACCCTTTCAATATTCCGGATGAATTGGTTTTCTCGAGGATTGTGGTCGTGATTGTGCAGGGCAGTGAAATATTCTGTCACGTTTGGAAATTGGAAAAAGTTGAAATCTTCGACTAGATGTCCGTGTTCATCCCGAAGTACAAAGCACAGTCTATTAGGAAACTCTTGACCTTGTTCACCAATTGCAGCAGCGTAGAGAATACCAGAAGCAAAGTTTCCACATTGTAATCCTGGGTTGACTGCAGGTCGGTGGACGTAGTCTGGATCAAAACTGGGTTCTCTCTGGATCAGATACATGGAATTATGCAATGTCTCGATTTCACCATGGACGTCGATTAACATTTTCACTTCTGCCTTGAGAAATGTAGAGACATGCTCCAAAAAGCCAGGGAAAGGGTCATCGACACGTTCATCTTGTCCCATCAATTGCTGTAGATAGCTTTCCCGTCTGACTGGCACCTGACCGGCTGGACGAAACCGACGTAAATACCGTTGCACCAAGTCACCCATTGCTGCTCCGGAAACTGAAAATCTTATCGCATCCCAGTCGTTGCATTTTAAGATGCCAAACTCGTTCAGTTTAACCCTATGCCATCCATCGACGTTCAACACACTTTGATCACCAACTCGAGGAAGATGCTGTGTTATGGTTCTGTAATTACAGTAATATGCATTTAATATTATTTGTCATAAACATAATTAACCAAAGACCAAAGTAGTTTTAAAATTATTAGTTTAGAAAAAAAAAATATCCACACCGAAATATCTCCGCTGAACGCCTGTATACTTTAGGGGAAAGGGGAAACTGATTTGTCACATTTATTCCGTAACGTTGTTGTAATTTTCCTGCCAAAGTTTCAGCATCTGCTTCGCCGAACGTGCAATGTGTGTTTGTATTCATTTGCATAGTGAAATTTGCTGTCGGGTTTTCTTGATTTCGAATCGCTCCCATTACAATCGGAGGGGACGTAAGGACGAGCACTGTCAACAACTTATTAAAAGCTGCAATTCGTTGATCTAACCGTACTCCTCCGAGTGGTGTTCTGTATTTAAAAAAAAACATTCGAAAAACAAACAAAATAAATTTCTATTCATCTTTTATGATGAATCATAACTGCATTAAACTTTCATTTTACTAACTGATTAAATTGCTGTAGGAAATAGTCCTCATTCGGATTGATATTTCTCCCCCGCACGCCAACTTCCTTTGCGTCCACCAAAGCTTTCAATTGCACCGAAAACATTGTCAAAATGTTATATATTCCACAGTCTTGACTACGTTTCAGTGCCAGCAAAAAATTTTCCGTCACATTGTCCCATAGATTCCTTTCCTCATCCATGTTGGCATTAATGGCATTGGTGGTGTCGGTCAGGAACGTAATTCTCCGTTCCATGAGAAGCTGCATCAGTTCAAAGTCATGGAACGTGGGACATATCGGAAGATTTTGCTTCATCTCATTGGATCCAATGTGAGCATGGTGAACCATATCAATGTTGTTGATGGCATTTAGTTGGTCTTCTAAAGGGGCTTCATTTAAATTGGCCGCAATAGGTTGTGCTTGTGCATTTCCGTCTTCCATGATTCCAAACTGTTGCCTCACAAACACAGAAGGGTAAAAGATATTCGCAAAGTCGATTTTGAGCATTTGTTTCAATGTTCTTGTGGCTGGAGGATCATCGTCTTGAATTTCAAAGACATTAGCATTTGCAGCACAAAATTCTCTGAAATCGGCATAACGTTGGGCAGACTGTCCAATCTTTCTTGCGACGTTGACAATCTTTGCAGTTTCAATTGCTCCGCAAGTCATGTTTTGGCCCCTTGAGTAGTGAGGATTTGTTAGATTCTCCAGCAATGCATTTTCTTGGAACATGCTCCTAATGTCCTGAATTGCACCAGGTACAGTTGGGTTTCTTCCATCTTGCAAACTGACAGGAATCCGCAGTCTCTCCAGTAGGTTGAATACGCCAACCGCCATGAATCCAGAGTCGCGATCCCCATTATTCAGCAGTCCCACGAATTGGTTAATACCTGGGTCGTCACGAATCCTATCCTTGTCTCGCAAGCGGTATGCCATGATTTTAAATGATAAAATATGACATAGAAAAGATGCAACTTTGGTTTATTAGGGTATATAAAACAATGATAATTTGTATCATAAAAGAGCAAATAATTAGTGATTCAAACCAGTCAATATCAGTTTACTTTGTTTCGTAACGTGTCGCAGATGTTTTTTTTAAATTGTCATTAATAGATGATTTTTTTTTAGTCATAGCATTTTATTTGTCATTACATAGTAACCATATATAGTTTAAACAGAGTTTACATAAAGTGTTATTCAAAATGCTAAACGATGATGCATTTTACGACTTGTCTATTTTTTGGCTTGCATTCAGCAATATATTCGTTTGTATCCGATTTGGTATGCGTATAAGCTTAAAAATTTTAATTTTGAAATGGTCCTTTTTTAAGTGTTATTACATGTCATCATCTACAGGATAAATTAATCGAAGTTGATGGGATAGTAAATCCGATTCAAGATCCTCGATCTGTCCACAGAATTGTTGAACCAGAAGCACCGGCCAGTACGATACATCACACCTCATCAGATCAAGTTGCACTTGTGCCTCATCAAGTTGACCACTATTATAATAAAATAATTAACAAGTTATTGCATTGTTAAAAGACATGCCATCATTTACTAATTTGTTCTTGATTTATTAATAACTTACATGTATAATTGGTTTCGAATTGAGTTGATAAATGATTGAATGGAAATGGCTTTGTATAATATCCTGGGTTCAATGAGAAATGTCGAGCCAACATTTTGCGGCGTATCTTTTAATTGTAACGCTGAAGCATTACGTTGCTCAAAATCAGACACAAATTCTTTACACAAAAAAACAAATACAATGCATTATTTACTTGTTTTTGATAATCAAGCCATGAATGTAAAATATTCTTTTGTTTGGTATTACCTAACAAGTCATTTCCACCATTAATGTGTTGTTTCATCATGTTCTCTTCTTTTTGAGTTGCCTTAATGTTAGAGTTTCTGATGGAATGCTTCGCCTTTATAAAAAAATAATGATTAACTCTACATTTAACCCATATAATACATATTGTTGAAAAGCAATAGATCTGCACTTACTGAAATTAGCCAAAATAACTCTTCTGCTGTTATACATGATTCGGCGCTGCTAATGTTAACGAGATTGTTATTGTCGTTCTGTGTCAATTTACCGCTGACCTTGTAGAGCATGGCATAATATACCGACACCGGCAACTGATGAATCTCACTATCAAAAGTGTTGGGTGCAGTGAACCGGCTCAAATTTGCAATAACATCCTTGTCCACATTGTAGCACAATGTCAACTGTGAAAAAAAATACACTCCATTTGTTGTTAACCAGTAATTGAAAAAAGGTTCATAAAAAGTAGACCTACCCTCGTGAACCAGGAAAGAGAGTCTCCACAGTAAGGGAACATTTCACAAATGGACGAGAGACTTTTAATACCATTAACCACATCGCCTTTGAAGACCGTTATTAGAAGACGCCTGACCTTAATCCCAAGGCTGATATAAATGACAATTTCATTTGCAAGACCCTTATCGCAAAAAAATATATGATACAATTAAATATACATAATATTAATACTACTCATTTAAGATTAAACAATTATACGTCATGTTATACTTTTAAATTTGTGATTCTTGTAGAGGCTATATCTAGAAATGTGACTGCCCTGTCCAAGTTTCCAATGGCCATCTGTAGAGTAGCCTGAAAGACGTTGCTGCTAATTTTGATCAGATCATTATTGTCGGGCAAGTTTTTGATGATTGGTTCCAGACGGAAAGTAATGTCAGTGGCTGTTGTTTCAGGCATCTTGAGCAATTCATAAATTTGCCGCATCTTCAAATACACGCCCTTCTCGATGGATGATTCCGATTTTTCTTCTGCATGGATCCAATCATTCCAGACATTATGACATTTTGAAGGAGAGATGCGCCCGTATAGTTCCTCTTGACGCAGGGAACCCAATACTGCTCCAATCATGTCACATCGAAACTTGAGAATAAATTCAAACAGGTCCTCACTACTCAAATGTCCCTTATTATACAGATTTTTTTGACAATTTTTTACAAAGTCTCGAACTAAAAAACAAAAAAAAAAAAAAAGATTAGACAACAAATTAAGTTTATATCAAACACGTTTCAAAACTTTAGTAATGTGTTTAGTTTAATGACAACCTAAGATTGGCTTTGCCCACGACTCTATTTTGTAACATTCATGATGGTCTACCTCCAGACCGAAATGTGGTAGTGTGTGTTTATAATAGCTAATCATTTGCATCGCTTTAACTGCTTGGTCAAGTTTTGCATAGCTTTGTGCAACAGAGAGCATGACGATATATGATTTTGGTTCCATATTTTCCAAAGTGGCCACTTGATCCAATATTTTTCTTAATTTTTTCACAGTAGCTGCGTGTCGACTCTTAATTATTTAAAATAACAATTAAACAGAATATTATGCCATAAATAAATTACTCTTGTAAACAGTTGTGAAAAACCTGATTAGTTAATGTATGTCCATTTGTAAGAGAAAGCCAACGAGAAATTTGATTGTCCATTTTAAATTAACAATGTATTGCAAATTAAAATGATTTGTAATTAAAGTAATCTAAAAAACTAAACACTTTGACATAAACAATCAATTTAATATGATTCTCTCTCTCTCGAAACACTTTTGCGTTTTACTTTTTATTATACAGTTTATTATTTCATTAGTTTTTCATGTTTGTATACGTGTTCATATATATATATCAATTTTGTTCAACTTGTATGAATGTATTAAAACGAATCTTTCAACTTGTAATTTAGGTAAGCATGATACATTGTTCCCGACATGATACAACATAAAATCGTTCAATTGTTTCAATTGTTCCCGGTCCATTTCACGCTCAATGTGGTTAGTTTTTCTACTATGATCTGTCTAGATGAACGATTGCTCCAACGTCGGTGAATATACCTCCCACAGTCAATCGAGCTTGTGAAGGATCTGTGTCTATAATGTCTCGAGTCACTAATGTTGAACCGTCTTGTTCTTTATCGCGCGCCCTCCATAGTTTACACAAATACGTCACTTTCTGTTTCAAATTTGCACCTTTTCCTTTAGGTCCAACTGGTTTATACGGTTCAAGAGGATCCATCAGATGAAGATTAGAACCATTGTCAACAGTCTCCATATACTCGCCTGCCAAACATTCGACAATTGAATGAATTTTCCTGTGCTCAATCTGGCCTGTGAAATGTTGGACATGGTCATAGTAAAGTCGTCGTTGTTTCATTAAGAGTAACGCCAACGTGTGAAAGACGACTGTGAGGGCGGCGTCCTTCATTGTCATGTGTTGAACTTGGCGTATACCATTTGGAAACTTGCGAGCAAATATGTCTTTGTAAATGTCAGAAAATGGACCATAGTAGGGCCACATTGCGGAAACTTCGTACTTGTTTTGTGGAAGGACATGCTTTCCATAACACTTGAGTGCACGAAACTACAATTCAGTTGTGAAAGACTTGATGAACACTATTATAACTCTAATGAAAAAGTGTTTTTTAAAAAATCTTTAACACATTTACATGGGCTTTTGAATAAGGAGAGCTGCCTGCCTCCTGAGTCAGTTCCAATGGGGTGAATGACGAAGAGTTGCATTCTAATTGATTCCAAAGTTCATCCTTTTTGAGCTCACGACCTTCGAACCACCGACGATTATGGTTAAAGAAATTGGTAAAGTCAATCATTCTTGCCGTTTTCACTTTGTCCAGCACCAACATACAGACCATTCGCCTAGTCGATGACGAATGCCTTTCTTGTGCAATGGCAAAGAAATTGTTGAGTTGTACACTGTCTGTGCTGTTGATCATGAGTTCCAGAATCTCCCTTATCTGTTGATGGGACATTTTAACCAGAGCCATCCATTTCACAATTATGGGGGCTTTCAATTGAAATCTATCCTCTGGTCTTTGATCCTCTCGTAAATACTGGAGTTCGACTTGAATGTTATCCAGGGATCCTTGCGTAAGGCCACCAAACCCAGATTCGTTACATGCCAATGCTTTTATATCCGTTGTCCTTGTTAAAACAAATAAAGCACAGCGAATGAATAACTCATAATAAAAACTTAATATTTTGAGTTAGTCATTGTCACACTTTTTTTAATTTTCTTACAGTTCAGGACTATTCCTCAAAAAGTGTAACAAATTGGCCCTGTTGTCGGGATGGGTTTGGTTGTCTTGTCCATCTTGTCCGTCTCGTGGCTTTGATAGATATGTCCTAAAATCTTGCACTGCAACCTGATGTTCCTGTGATGGAAATAGAGATTGCGTTATTTTTTCAATGGCCTTATCCATGTGCGTCATTATGGCTTTTTGACTGAAATTCCCCAGCAAGGACAAAACTGGAGCCATTAGTGGAACCTCTGCCAGTTTCTTCAATCCCCAAGTCATCCGATTGCCACAAAACACATTGACGACGCTTCGCATCAATCGCATTTCTGCTTGATCCACGTACATGTTGCTTGGAGGGTCACATAAGTAGTCACACAGATGCACTTCCCTGCCATCCTCCTCCAGGATAGTTGATGATAACAATACAGAGGCCGCGATGGGGCAGGTAGTAAAACTTTATATACAAAAAAAACAAACAAATTATTATCATTATTACTTAGCTGCTTTCATAAAATAAAAGCAGTAAACCAATAAATCCTAATAAGTTTAGTATTGTACCAAATTGCTGCCAGCGTCGACGACAAGAGAAAGCGTTCAACATCAGTGGCCCCTTCCTGTTCAACGTGGAAAAAGGGATGTAAGGCTAGGGTTGCAATAAAGAGTTTTGAAATCCAGTCAATCTGCATCCTATAGAGTCCATCGACCACATGAGACAGCCCGTGGATATAATCTTGATAAACTTTGGCCAATCGCAAAATATTGTCCGCTGGAATATTCTCTGGTACATTGAGGGGCGGATATTCAATGTTTTGGACAAGAACGACTTGGTCTGGTAAACCAATTATGTTGACCACTAGTTTCTCAACGCACGCCGCCCATGGACCTCCAAACACAATGATGAGCCTTTGTACATTGAATTCGAGCAACATATTCCGAGCATCTTGTACACCATTGATATCTCTAATGAGTTGATCTTCTGTAGTTTCATGGTTGTGATTGAACAAGGCATCAAAATATCTGGCAACGTCAGGAAACCGAAAGAAGTTGAATCGTTCTACGTGATGACCATGACTGTCCAATAGAACAAGGCAGACTTTATTTGGAAACTGTTCACCTCGTTCTCCTATGCAAGCAGCGTACAGAATGCCCGACTTAAAATTGCCTCGTTCTTGTTCAGGATTTACAAAAGACAGTTGTACATGGTCTTGAGCAAAACAAGGTTCTCGTTGGATGAGGTAAACGTTATTATACAATGTCTGGATCTGACTGCGGACATCAATTATCATTTTCATTTCGGCCCTGACAAAATCTGACACGTTTTGAAAAAATCCAGGTAACAGGTCATCCACAAGTTCCGTCTGCATTAATTTTGCCAGATAGTCCTCTTGTACGTGTTCGTCCGCTGCAACGTAATCATGTAACTGACGTTCCAGCAAATCTGCCATCCTCGCTTCAGCAACCTTACATCTTATCGCGTTCCAGTTGTTGCATTTTAATATACTAAACTCAGTCAACTTTAGACTCTGCCATCCATGGTCAGGCAACAATCTTTCTTGGTTATCCACAGGGAGTTCTTCAACGATAGTTCTGCATATGTTTTTTACACAGTCATCATTATTATTACCCAATCCTTTGAAAATATGTATATTACTAAAATTGTAGCATAATGTTCACCTGAAAATCTCCGCAGAACGCCTGTACACTTTGGGTGATAGAGGAAATTGACTTTCCATGTTGATCCGGTAGTGCTGCTGTAGTTTTTGTGCCAAGGTTCCGGTATTTGTATCTCCAAAAGTACAATGTGTGTTATTGTCCATTTGAAACTGAAAGCCATTAGTAAAACTTGCATGGTTCCTTATAGCCCCCATAACAAATGAAGGCGTGGTTAACATTAGCACTGCAAACAATTCGTCAAATGCTGCCACCCGTGCATCCAACTCTGCTCCATCTCCAGATAATCTATGATTGATGATATAAAAAATAATTTATAAACCGTTTAAAAAATATACATATAATCACATTTTTTTAAAAACTTTTTCTTTTGTCAACTCACGATTTAAATGCTTGGAAAAAACAGTCCTCATCAAGATCAAAGTCTTCCTGTGGCTCGCCAATGTCCATCGCTTCGACCAAAGATTCCAACTTGCTTGAATACATTGTGAGAACTTTGTATACTCCGCATTCGTCACTTTTTCTTAGAGCCAGTAAAAAGTTGTGGGTGACAGTTTGCCATAGGTTGTCGGCCGCGTCAATCTGTTGGTTAATGTCGTTGACTATGTCGTCTAAAAAGGCAATCCTTCGTTCTAGAAGGAATTGTATCAGATTGAAATCATGGGCAGTTGGACAGATTGGTTGGTGCATTTTCATTTTTCTAGAGTGAATGTGAGTATCATTATCGTCTTCAATGCGGTTGATGGCATCTAGTTGTACTTCCAATGGGGCTAGGTTTAAATTGGCTTCCCCTGCAACGGCTTGCGCATGTCCGTCTTCCACGAACCCAAACTGCTGCCTCACCAACGTGGTAGGATAAAGAATGTTTTGTAGGTCAACATGAAAGATTTGCTTCAATGTTTGTGCGGCTACTTGCGCATGTCCGTCTTCCACGAACCCAAACTGCTGCCTCACCAACGTGGTAGGATAAAAAATGTTTTGTAGGTCAACATGAAAGATTTGCTTCAATGTTTGTGCGGCTAGACGATCAGTCTTCTGAATTTCAAAGGCATTGGCTTTTTCTGCGCAGAATTTTTTCAATTCGGTGTATGACACTGCAGACTGTCCAATTCTTCTTGCAATGTTTGTCATCTTGGCAGCTTCAATCGCTCCGGAAGTCATGTCTATTCCCCTTGAGTAAGTGAGGGTTTTTAAGATTGTCCAGCAACGTATCATCCTGGAACATGATTCTAATGTCCTCGATGGCGCCAGGTACAGTGGGGTTTGTCCCGTCACTCAAAAGTCCTGGAATCTTCATATAGTCCATCAGCTTGTACACACCGACCGCCAAGAACCCAGAGTCATGGTCTCCTTCATCCAGCATCCGGACAAAGTTTGCAATTTCTGGGTCATTTTGAATTCTGGCTTTGTCTCGCAATTCAAAAGGCATTGTTTTAAAGATATGTCATAATAGTACAGTAACAAAATGCAATGTAATACCGATATATTGAAACTTATTATCAGTTCAGTCAGAGTGGGTAAAACTGAACTTTCATACACTTATTATGCAAATAACTATTAATTATAAAGTTCAAGTAATTCATGCAGTTTTTATAAATTGTTCATTACATAGAAACATAAAAGTTTATTTGTAAAATGTTTAATGACGACCACAACACCCTTGTGCAAAATAAATGTGCGCTTCTTTTACTCGAGCAGTACAATAGCATTATTTGTATCATATCATACTTTGATTTTTATTTGTACAATTTAGCAGTGAATACTAGAATTTTGCAATCATTCAAGAAACAAGTTAGATGAATTTATATTACAAATAATTTTGATTAGTTGACAAATACTTTGACTTTTCTATGTACATATTAGTTGTTTTTTTTTTTTAGTTTTTGCTTCGTTTCTTTTCCCGACCTGACCCTGATGCTGAAGTTTTCTTAAATGTCCCATCCTCGGATTCTTCACTATCCTTCCTAGGCCGTTTCTTTCCTGACAGATTTGATGAAGATCTCCCTTTATGAGTCTCCTCCGTTTCTTTTTTTTGTTCTTCAGTCAGTCCATTTTTGGAGCAGGTCAGAATCTGAGACAATAGGTTTCATGAGAGGCACCCATTTGCAGTAGTTTTTTGGCTTGTTCGTTGGGCGCTGGATATTAAAGTTGATAGAAGCCAGTTTGTGAGTATCCTTGCGTCCAATTTTAACCTTTTCTCCGGTATGAATGTTTTCAAATGCTTGCTTTTGATGATACGCAATGATGCCACGGGGAAATACACTCACTCTAGTGGAAACTGACGTTAGTTCACTCCAGGCTTCCATAGCTTCTTTCACTTCGGCTTTTGGGTCAAACTTGTCAATTACCTTTTTTGATTTTGTCCTATAACTGTGCGAGTTGTTGAAGTGATTTTGGTGACCGTTAATTGACGTCATTGACTTTTTCTTTTTGCACAGAGGACAATAGTGAAGTCCATTGCTTCCAGGAAAAATGTGCTCAATTTTCAGCATGTAAGAGTCATATGAGACAAATACATGGTCTTCCTCTTCAATCTGCAGCAAAACTGATGCAAGAGAGAAAAACAATCAAAACATTATCTTGAATTATCTTTTAAATTTTATTCCTGCTGCATATCTTACGGTCTGCGTAGTTATTGATCTTTGTCAAAATGTCCATTACTGACAAGCTGGTGTCAAGCAATTGGAGCTTTCCCTTGAGGAAGAAACCAAATACGTCTTCAGCTGCTATAAATAACTCTCTCATACGGTATACCATCAGCCTTGCTTTCTCGCGGACAGACTCGACAGTGGGTGATTGTTGATTAATTGCTTCGTTTTCCGATTCAGCATCCTCTGACGACTCACTTCCTTCACTTTCTCCATCTCGTTCTTGATATTCTGCTTCTTCATCTTCGTCGTCATCATCGTCACTTTCGCACTTTCTTTCTTTTTGCACTTTCCGTCCCACATTAGGTGTCGCTAGACGTGATAATTCTGCTTGCGCTTCATCCGGCTGGCTACCACCTTGGCTTTTCTTGCCCGGCGTCTGTGGCAGATTTTGCATGGTACCAAACAACGGTCCTCTAGCAATTCCGCCTACAACTGTAACCCTTTCCACTCCAATCTAAATTTTAAAAGTGTAATACAGTAATATAGTAACACGGTAATATAATTAAAAGTCACCTTAAAGTATTCACATGTAATACCTCATAAGACGTAATTTTGTCATACACTCGTGGGGGTAATGTTAGAGGACGACGATCTTGATTGCCTGATTTTTCATCTTCCAACATTGTCAAGAAAAGATGATGCCATATTTCAGCAGTGGCCTTTGGGTTGAACATGTTCATTCTCTCAATTCTGAATCTGATTTGTTCTCGAAGGTAGTCGGACCTAATTAGATAAGAATTAAATTAAAAATTAAATAATCAAAAGTGATTATTTGTGTTTATAATAAGCTTTAAATTATTTTCACTACCAAAGCTTGTTTCTGAGAATCGCAATAATCCTGTCCAAATAACTAGGTTCATCTGGTGCCACTAGAACTGGCAACTTCATCCCCTGTCCTATGATACTGCGATTAACTCTTGAGGCTTTACAACAGTCTGGATAATATTCTCTCGTTACAACAGGAACTCCCGCAAACAATGCGTCCGCAGTAGTGGTGTGACCGTTGCACGGAAAACAGTCCGTGACAACGTTTACCAACTGGAGTCGGCGTAGCTGTTCCTCTTTGGGCACATCGTTTGCAAAATAGATCCTTCCGGCCAAGTCTCTGCTTGCATCTTCGAGGTGCTTTTTTATATCATCTTTGTTTTCATGGCGGACCCACAAAATTGTGTCTTTACATTTATCCAAAATCTGTTTAAATAAGAGTTTTATTTTAATGATTTTTTATTGTAAGCAATAATTACAACAACTATGAGATCTTTAAAAAAAGATACCGTCAGCATATGCTCCCACTCGCTAAGGATCCATTTTTTAGGATTGTTGAAATTTGCCATAATTTTGTATTTCTCAGGAAGTCCATACTGACACCTAGCTGTTACTACGACTTCATCGTCCGCCCAGGTTGTCATTCCATTATCAATGTCAATGTCTGCATCATCCGGCCGAAGTGAGACGTCATACCGTTGGTAGCGAATGACAAAATTCTTTCCATGAAGCCTGAACCGTTTTTCCTTTTCCTGTCCTTCTAGTTTCAGATATTTCTGTTAAAATACAAACACACACAAACATTCAGTATTGATAATGTATTAAATAATTCGCTTTAGTATTTCATGGCAGTGATTGTGAACAAATTAATTATTATACTGCAATTTTCTCTTGATTTTTGGTTGACAAATCCGGTATTTCTCCATTCGAATTCAACACAAAAGTGATCTTGCCCTCGGTCTCGTAGTGTTTAATGTTGAGGATGTGGGGAAACATTTCCTTGAATCCAACATGAAAGTAAGTCCCAGGAATGTAAGCGAGCCTTTCAGAGAAGCAGTTGGCAAACTCCTCTGGAACTGACGTCTTGTCTGTGCCATAGTAGTGAACTTTCCTACACCCCGTAGTTGCAGCAAGTGCGACCCCAGGAACCACGTACACATCTGCAATACTCTCACTATGCCTCTCTGCAAGTTGAACCATTCCACGATATGTGTGAAGTCCAGACAAGTCCACCAACACGTCCAAACGTTGAGCGCTAATCTTTGCTGCAATTTCCGCCAACTTGTTTGCCTTGTCTTTGCACGTCCCAAAAAACTGTGTCGTCTCTGTTCTCAAATCAACAAAATGATCATCACCTTTCACCATTCGTTTGACATATTCCAGGTACCTCTTGTCTGCTCTTGTCATGTATTTTTTTTCGGAAATATCAAAAAGGACAACATCCACATTTCTCTTTGCTAGACGAACGATCCATGGCAGAACAATGCCAGGCATTGGATGAACCTTTGTAATGTCCGGCGACAAGAAACCGACTCTGATTTTTCCAGTCCACTGTCTCTGCGCCCGCTTTATGAGATCCTTACCCTGTAGTTTATAAAGGAATGGCATCATGAAAAACCATTAATATAACCATAATTATATAAATATCATGGATTCACACAACGACATTTCATACCAAGGACCGAAAGGATAAGACTACCATCCTACTAATGAAATAACTCTGGTAAAAACTCAAAGGCAAAAAGAGTGCAGTATGAACGTCCAAGGCTTTGGCATACTTGCGCCATTCGCGTTCCATTTCCGCATCTTCATCATTTTCATTCCGTGGAATAGGGTCAACCTTTTAAAATATCACAATCAACTTTGAAGATACATGTCAACAATTATACAAAGGAACTATAATCTACCAAT
>VYYJ01001736.1:0-27608 GCA_021029165.1 Cyphoderus albinus
TCCACTATGTCTGCTGTGGGCAAACCAAATTATGCCACTTATTATGACTATGACTCGATGTAATATTCGCAATCTCAAGCAAACGCTAAGCATAGCAGGATTTTTAAGGTTTACTCGGAACAATTAATTTGCAGCCGGGGAATGCCTTTAATGGACAATTATAAAACTTGATAACATGTTCCGTTGACAGGAGCAGTTCTCATTTTTCACGAGATCCTTTTTTCTCTCTCTACCTTTTCCCTTTCTCCGTAATGACGCAAAGGCGCGACTCTGATAATAACGTGTTAAGAACCAGCTTGCTTGGCAATATTAAACATGGATCTCTGTGTTTTCTTGTCCCACACAACTCAACTCTTTTGTGTTCCTAGAACAGCAACTGGTTTTTTAATACCCAGTCGAAAAAAGCAGTCCATAAAATAAAATAAACAACAATGTCTATTGTACGTATCAGTTTGCAACTTTAGCAAGACAAATTCTCTCTCACTTTCTCTTTATTAAGCTTTTCTTTCTTTTCTATTTATTCACTATTTGCGCTGAAGCCATTTTTGCTCCATTAAATGTTCCGGGAAAGCAGAAATAAGGCAAAGAAAAAAAAGAACTTTTCTCTGTTTTATATACATATTATACATAAGAAAAGTAAAGCAGTTAGCATTCCCAAAGGTAAATGTTGTGTCAGTTGTGCACATATCGCTCTTTTATTTTTATTTTCCTCCACTCTCAATAAGCACTGCAGAATGAAAACGAGAAATGGCCGTGTTTTTGTGGTAACAACATCATTGTTCATTTTGCTCCTGTTTTGTCATGCTGTGCAATCGTAGTCACCACGAAAAACCAACTTTTACACATTTAATGTCTACATGCCTTCTCTTTATGGTAAAGTAAATTGTATGCCCGTTCCCTTTATTCTTCTACGCTCACTCTCACTCTCACTAAATACCATCCAACCGACCATCCCCAAAAAACTCATCGGTATTTTATAGTACGCATTTAAGAGGAAAAGAGGGAGAAAACAGGTAAAAATGAATAGTTTTGTGGAAGGAGGTGGTGAGCGTTAAACATACTTATCAGCGTGTAATGCTTTCACCTTTTGCATGTTGCACATTAACTCGGCTCTTACTCTTCTTGGTGGTGGTGGTGGTGACGACGACGAATAGGAACAAGGAAGGCATACTTTACCTGCACTATTTACCAAAGACGGTTTTTAGCGAAAAAGTAAAGTAAGCGAGAAAAGAAAAAACATTGAGTTCTGTGTTCTCTTATTGCAACAGTGTAGTTTTTTCTTTTCTTCATTTGTTTTGTTTGTTTGCTTACTGGCTTGCTTTCTCGGCGGAGGCGGGTGGTGATGTGATGTGGTACAGGGAAATTGGAAGAAAGCAATTGTTGTTTTTTCTTGTTGGTCCGTGTTTCAAAGGAAAAAAGGGAAAGAAAGCAAGCAAGTAAGTGCATGTATTTGGGAGTAAAAGTAAATGCGTCGACTCTGCCATTACCATTATTACGACTGGAGTTTGCAACAAAATACCATGTAAATTGACTATTGTTGTAAGAAAGTAAGTAAGTGAGTAGGCAGCGAGCGAGTAGTTTTTTTCTTCTGCATTTCTTTCCCTTTTTGTCTTGCAATACCATTTTCTATCGTCATCGTCATCATGATCACTGGCATGTCACAATGTGACTGCATTTTCTTAAAATGTGCCGTCGTATATATTTTAGTGGGGCCATTAGAAGACGGCTAGTGGCTAGTCACTGAAGGTTGGGGACGTAACAGCCAAAAGAGAGAAAATGATCGCCTTTTGTATTATTATTATATGGTTTAGTGGCAATGACAGAACAAGTTGGAAATTGTAATGGAGACCGAAGAAAAAGGGAAGAATGGGGAGACGGGAAAAGAAAAGCCTTTACACATACACCCAAGCGGAGAGAGAGAAAGGGAAAGCAATTTGATGGTTACACCATGAAACCAAAACCATGTAGTTAAAGTCACAAATATACAAGTTTGGTTGTTGGTCTTGTCGACCCAACGACTCTCATAATGGTCTGACCATGTGTGTAGTGTGTGTGGTGGCGAGTGGCGAGCGAGTGCATGAAAGAGAGGCAAAGAAAAGGTGAGTGAGGAGGACCCACCTCGGAAAGAATAAGAATGAATGGATGTATGGAGTAGAATGTTTCTCATTGAATTGGCACTTTTAACCATCTATTCGGTAAGTGAAAATGGGCTAATATTAAGTAAGTTATTGCACTACTTTATGGCATGAATCCTGTCCGACCATTTTGTTTTATTTGATGCCCAATGTACTGAAAGCTATAAAAGGAGAGGGGAAAGAGAAAATAATAGGAAACGGAATGGAGCCTTACGTTGTATCGACAAGATGCTGCTTGGGATGAGCGTAGTGCTGCTGCTTGTAGGGAAGTTGGTGAAGTTGTTTCTGTTGATGTTTCTGTTGATTTTTGTTGGGTCTGGGAAGGCTGGCGAAATCGGAGCTTAGTGACATTTTCTCGTCAATCAGGTCCGGGTATTTATCACTCGTGTTGTTGTACAGTTTCGATTGAGAATTGGACGCGCCAGCTGCACAGAGTCGTGCTGTGGCCGCATTACCATTTTCAGGGATCCCTGCACTCCCACTACCAACACCACTCAAGTTTCCATTTGGTCCACCAACCACACTCACTAATTCGCTCCTTCCTTGGGAACTCAGTTGCTGGAGGTGGCCGTGAATGGGAGTTGCTTTGTGCACTGGGGTATGAGATGTTTCTCCTAAGACGGATCTAACTTTATTTTCTTGCTGCTGCTGTTGTTGTTGCTGCTCCCTCACAGGCTTCCTTGTCAAAGAAACCAGTGGAAATTGCTGTTGCTGCAAAAGTTGTTGCTGTTGTTGTTTTTGCTGCTGCTGTTGCTGTTGGTTTTGGAGATGGTGTTGATGCGGTCCATTGGAATTGCGATTTGCCAAACTCTGACTTCCCCCACTTCTGCTGATCGCGTTATTCACCACAAGTGCCTTTGTCGTTGAGATTGGGAGAGCGAGCGAACCACTCGCAACGTCTTGGTCCACTTCACCATTCTCTTGGTCTGACCCATTATTTTCTAATTCAGAAGAACTGTCATCAGGTTCCGTTGTGGGCAATGCTTTGTACTGTTCTCTTCCCTTCTTCTCTCCGGGACCACCGCCGCCACCGCCGCCCGAACCACAATTACTCTCCCCGTTCGACATTGTCCTCCTACTTAAAATACTATTAGTGGTCACAGTCGTCCCACTTGTGTGGTTCGAGTTGTGTCGGTGTGAGTTGCGATGATGATTGCCCATCAGAGGCACACTCCCACCCCCATTTTGACCAACAATCGTCCCTCCAACATGGTTCAACTCGAGCTTATCGTCTGTTGAGATGCGCGATGATTGGTAGTGGCGCCGACTGCTTCCAAACACCACACACACCAGCAACAAAGACACGACTAGCGTAAGTAAGGCTGCCAATATGGCACCAACTAATAGAAATCGACCTGAAAAAAGACAAACATAAAATACAATTAAAGTTAGTTCTTATCAGTACTTGATTATTCTTAACTATTGCCTTATATGCCGTAATTAATATTTATTTTTAAATGTTATGTCATAGAATAGACAGAAATGGAGAAGCAATACGAATCATCTTCACAAAATGTGTAAATATTTTTCCGTGTCGTGCGTAAAAAATATGTACAGTAGTGCACGGACCGTCTCTTTTCTCTTCCCCTCTCAATAATATTTATTTTCTCCCATATTCTTCGAAACTTATTCCAAATTATATTGTACGCATTAGATGCTATTACGTTTCACTATCACTGCTACTCGAAGAATTGAGTTGAGCACTTGTGCTGTGTATCCCTAAATCACATAATAATAATAATGTTACATTTTCAGCTGTAAAAGTGTCATGGGCACTACCTTTATCCCTTTCCACGAATGCTCCTCTCATTCTCTCTTCTCTCATAAAAAGTATCATCATCGTCATCATCCCCACACCATCAGCATCATCACTAACTCTATATTGTTTTCCATTCAGAGAGGCGAATATTTTACATGGCTCATTCATTCCACTCGGAATGGTTTCTTCCTCTTCCTCGAACACCTCCTGTTTATTCGCCTCGATCAGTTCCAGATTTTACAAATAATGGAATGCCTCTTGAGGGTGCCCATCTCCAGAAGTTCTTTCTGCTGAATTGAGTGGAGAATGGAGACTGGAAGCGCCAAGACATTTCTTGCGTAAAATACTGAGGCATTGGGCGAAAGGTTATTATGCACCTATAAATGTATATTTTTTCTCTTTCTTGCCCTGCCTTCAAAATCTTTATGGCTACTACTATAAATTCAGAGCTAATCGAATGTGCTCAGTGAATGGGCAGTGTAAAAACAGCGAAGAATGGAATACAGTGGCCAATAAAAAATACATAACACTCTCCGTTCAACAAAGCTAAGTGCACTCCATCCACACGTCCAACTGCACACGACGAGCCTGTCTCGAGCCGTTTAAAGAGAGACAGCCTTCGTTTCACTTGATACACATGCACCATTTTCTCGAGACTCTTTTCTATCAATGAAAAGAAAACAGAGTTTTCTATTAAATTTATGTACTCTTTCCAGCACCAGCACCGGTAATAATAACAATCCTGCAGTGTTATGGATGAAATTTGGAAATAAACCGTGAAAATGGATGTTGCTTTATTACAGGATTTTCTGGAGGACACCATCGCATCTTCTTCCTGCTTCTTCTGCCTCATGGAATCTTTATGGAGAAAGAGAGACAAGTCTACAGAAACGACGACGACTACCACTTCTTAAGTGACGCACGAATTGAGACAAGTTTTGATTGAAAATTTTTAATAGATACGCATTGCACGCAGACAAAGAGACAGACAGAGACGGACGTAGTTAGGCACTGCAGAGCAGTCCAACTAAACAGAAAAGCAATCTTCGAGCTAGTCTCTGAATAATAATAAGTGGGTATAAGCTTGGCAAGAAATAAGATAAAATGGCACATCATCTTCTTTTCTCCTCGCTTCATTCGATTCTCTCGGAAAAATAAACTCTATCCATCCATCGTTTACCTAAACGTATGCATAGCGATGGTGATGTGATGATGACGAAAGAAAAAGCAGAGAAAAGAAAAGTCATGTCATTTGAGCAGTGTGCAACGGAAGTAAATGTCTGTCAGAGAGAATCACCGCCACTCCTTTCTTAGCATTTAGCTGGATGCTACTCTCACTCAGCATCTGATGTAAACTATGGCATCAAAATCGGGAAAAGTTTCTAGAGATTCCGTTTTTCAGGCAAAGGGAAGGTGAATACTGAATACGCATTCAAGGTAAACATGAGAAAAGAAAGAAACAAAAGAGCACCTCAAGAAAGAAACTAACGTTTCACAAATCGAATCAAATGTAAACAGAACAAAAGAAAGTTTTCGTTTTCTCTTCGTGGATGGAAAAAGGAAAAGAAAACGAACGAGCGTCTTTAAATAATTTAAGGGAAACGAATTTAAAAACTACTTTTTCTGAATGTGATTGAAATGACGCTTTTTTGAAGGTAGACAGTTTACAAAGTTGATGATAATCAAAAAAGAAGAATAGTTTTCTCCCTTGAAGCAGCCTTTATTCTTACTGTTATTGTTTCGACAATTAAGTCAAGCACTTGAAAATGTTTCAAGAGGGTTTTATGCAGTCAGAGTGAGCGCAGAGCAGGACACCGACTCAGTCAACCGAGCGACGACACATCCTTTTTTCAAAAATGCCATATTGAGCAAAGTGTTATTCTTGTTAACTACTTTTTCTATTACCAATCGCAGGGTTCCGTTGGTTGCTGGTGTGAATGAAATGAATAAAATGAAGGTGATCACTTCTCAAGATGATATGAGATCGACTTCCTCACTTCCTCAAATTCTCTCAGCGATCTCAAGTGTTTTGACAATCTTCTTTCAATTATGAATAAACAAGAGTCATTAAGGAAAACTAGCTCAACTCTTATTCTCTCTCGTTCTTCCCGTTGCAGGCATTTTCTTTCCTCATTCTTCTTTTCTATTGATATTTTTTCAGGACGAAATCAACCTTGCACTGTACCGAATTCCTTTCACCGTGGAAGTCAAAATGTTCTTTGAATCACAATGTCTTTGCAGTTCTTTTGTTAACAGGATTGGAAAATAAAGAAGAGGGAAGTTGAAATACAGAGAAGTAGAATATGTATTTACATTGACTGCTTTATGTCATCTAAAATATCATTATAAGAAAGTCATTTATGCGCTTTACTTTTCCGTCTTGTTTTGTTTGCTAGGAAACTGATACTAGAAAAACTCATTTTCCAGCCTCACTTCTGTAGCCTCATTTAATCCAGCTGGAATTAGCGGTTCTGTCGGGCAACTACACCAACCGACCTGTTTTGTACAATTGGAAAAATATTTCAATCTTTTTCAATCCCCTCTGTCCACTCTTCTTATTTTCACTCCAGACAAATTGGAAATCCTATCAACAGCTCAGTTGTTCTCTCAGTGGTTTTGAGATTTTTCACAGTCACTGCTCTTTTCCTCAAATTTAAGTTAAAAACACAATTTCAGGTGGATTTGTCGATTACCGCGATAATTCCTCAGGATGATTAAAAGCACTGGGAATTCATGAGACTTATGTAAGTAAAAGATATAAAAGAGTGACAAGAGCAATTTATTACGGTGGTGGTAGGTACTTACGTAAGAAATTCTTTCACACAAACAAGCAAGGAATCAAGTGTAGAAGGCAATTTCATCTCAATACAATTTCGGAAGTTTGCGACATTTCATGAAAACTCGAAAAGAGCAAACACAAATGTACATTTATGCTTGTCACAAATGTCCTCATGAAAGTTTGAAAATCCGCATCCGATATTTTTGCTGGATGGAGTCTCTGACTAGCACAAAACTTTTTTACAAGAGAGGAAATTTGAGAACATGCTAATAATAAATAGCTGCTAACTTTAGGTTAAGAAGGTAGCAATTTCCAGTGCGACTTGTTTGTATCGGTGAATGACGTCAGTCATGAAGATCTCTATTTAAAGTTGAGCAATTTTATTCCCCGCTCTCATAATGATCACCATAATAATCTCAACTATCAAAAAGATCATAATTCATGTTGTGTTAATCACACACTCTCACTCACTCTGAATTTACTTTCTCCGTCCTCATCCCCAACATTTTGCAGCGCCATTTTTTCATCCACTCAACTCAACTCACAATGACTGTGACTTTACTGTCCCTAAGACACAGAAGCAGAGCGGCAAGAGAGGGAAGCAGCTCAACAAAAATTTATTACACGCAAAATACCTAGGACGACCGCCATCACTTAAATACAATCTTTCTCTCTCCACTTTCTCTTCTCGTCTCTGACAAGAAAGGAAACTTTGCCCGAATTATGCTGCCATAATATTCTAATATCCTAGCAACGTGTTAGCAACAGCAGCAGTAGCAACCAAGCTGACTTATTTAGAAAACTTCAAAATGTGCTTTGACAAGGGAAAAGAAAAAAAACTGGTTACGTTTGTATCCGTCGTCTGCAAGGAAAGCAACCAGCATCCAAGTTCATTCTCAGTCAGTAAAAAGTTTATGAAAACTTTGTGGGTAGGAAAGGAAAGGGAAATACATACGGGAATATTACTTACGCCTCACTATATTACAAGTTTGCTGTGCTTTTCCAAATAAATGTACATAACTTTTGAATTTCATATTTCATTTTGTGGAACATGCATAATTTTCGCATTAATTTTCCAACATTAATAATACTTTTCTCAGTTTCATACCCAAAAAATACCTAATATCAGGCATAAATAGCCTTTAATAAATCCAGTGGCACTCAACTTCCCTTGACGACGTAAATAACTGAACACAAAAACAAAACCACAGCTCCTCTGTGTCTCCTTTTTGAGGTTTTGCAAATTCCACCACAGAGTCAGAGAGAGAGAGAGAGAGAAAATGTTCGAGAAACGTGTGTAGTACAGTATCCGCATCCCACATTTTGTAAAATATTTTCTATGGTTTTTCTCCTATTTATTTAAAAAGTCATTTGTGACTTGTTCTCTGGCACTTTTTCAAGGTTTGCTTTACACTTCCAAGAAGAATGCAAAGTCGCCGTGTAAATTCCATTCCAACATCATCATGAGTATGAGAGAGATGACTTCCATCTTATCAACATTCAGTGATAATGGTGGAAAACTTACGAGGGATGGACCTATGTACTAGTCGAATCGAAGTGGAAAAAATGATCCCTGCGTTTTATTCTCTCCGAGTATCTTCTCAGAATCGGCGGAGGGAGAAGTCGTCTCCATCTCTTATGCTCGGTACATCCCTGCCGGTTACTTGTGAACCCATTAAAAATGAGTTTCTTCTATGTTTTCCTATTTATTGCCGTTTCGCTTGATGTCCATAAGAAGCAAGGTTCTGAGAACACGTGAAAGCATCGCCGTGTAGCTCGAATGCAGTTGTGTAATGTAAGTCTAAGCATATGATATGCAGAAAGTGAAGTGAAAAACGGGGAACAGGGAAAAGGGTAGCGTAACTTTTCCTTCGACAAAATAATGCGTTGCTTCCTCCCTTTCTTTCTCTCTTTTCTTCCACTTTCGTCCATTTTCTCGTATTTTTCTCACCGTCTGCCCGATAACGGTCTTGAGTACAATTACCTTCGTATTACGCTGTGCACAACCTTTTCCCCTCAATGGGAAATGGAAATGACTTGTTCGTTTCTCTTCCCTGCAAAAATACTCAAGTCGGCTGAGACTTTCTCCGGCAAAGCAAAGGTAAAGTAAAGAAGCCAGAGGAGAGTGAGTTCTCCAGAGTCTTTCCTAATACTTCCACTTGGCAAGTTGGAAAACGAAACGCACAATCATTGTAATATGTATACGTCTATATTTCCTCTCTGCTCTGCCTGCACTAATGTGCAGTCGTCTTAGTGGGCATCAACATTTTTCTTTTTCTCCGGAATAAAATAAAGGTGAGCCGAGTGAGGCAGGGAAAGGTAGGGAGTGAGTAGCGGGTAATATTTGGATAATAAAAGTATGTTATACAATTCAGTGGCAACACCGGCGGCAGTAATGCTTCTGTGTACGTAAGTAAGTGGAATAAACAGAGTTCCACGTAGGCGATCGCAGACATCGTCATCATCACAAAGACGAAGCCATGTTTAGATAATTCAGTTTCGTTGGGCATTTTTCCCTGTCTGCTTTCACCTTTCCCAAATCATCAAGCTTAAAATAAAAAACACAACTAAACAAAACTGTACCAAAATACAATTTTTGTCCAAGGCGTTTTACAAAGTTGCACAGAGAATTTTTTCAATGTACAATGTTAATAATGGAATTTGAACAGCTGGCCTGCTTAACTCCCTGTGTTATTGGCAGCACTCTAACTCTCACTCTGATTCATTACGGACGACCATTCCCAGTTAAAGCGAATCCTATGCTCCTTTGTCTGTTTACTTATAAACATTATAGTGACTACAAACAACCAGGGAAAAAGAAAAAGAATTGGAAATCGCACTCACATTTGCTTAACTTTACTCTCCGTTCTTTTTGCATTTTACCTTCTTTCTCTCTTTAAAGCTTCAATAATAACCTTGTCGACTCTCTCCTTGTCCTGCGTCTATACATAAACAAATTCACTTTTTCTCCATTTTTGACTTCACTGCTGTTTTCTGCTATGATACCGTGTTTACAAGTAAACAGCTTTGCTTTACTTTCTTTCTTCCCACATTTTCCCATCTCCTCACTTTCACTTTCTTCAACTATCCAGTCATATCTCTCTAAGACTTCTCTGAGTATCTCCATAGAAGGAAGGCTAAGCTTTAAAACCTGTGCTTTGTTTACGAACAAGTGTAAAAGGTATTATAAAAAATAAAAGCGAATGTACAATAAGGTAACCCTGAGTAGTCGGTTCCTTAGTGAAATTCAAGTTAAACTCATCGACGAAAAAAGGAATGCTAACAAAATATTAAGATGTGCACATTTCTTTTCTGTCTTTTTTGAAGTTGAATTGGTTCCTTTTTCAGATAATTTTCTCAGGCTTTTATCGTTTCCCCAAGGCTGTAAGAGAAAATGCTTTGTATAAACATAACAAGCCAGTGCATACAAAAAGAGTAAAGAGAGAAAAAGCAGCAAATTTCCTCTCTTGTTATGCACCAGCCAAACATCACATAACACTGTTTGTAAGTATTACTGCATCTACAAATTCTACAATGTATGTAGTAGTTTCTTTCACGACAACAACATTACATAACGTTACAGAACACAGCATGCCATAACAAAACAGCATCAGCGAACCTGATCGCCTCTTTTCTCCTCATCGTCAACAAGAAGATAGAAATAGAAACAAGCTGCACCGCATCGCATCGCTCCATATTCTCGGGAAGAAAGATATTCACTGAGAAACGGAACGAGATTGCAGTTAAATGATTATGCCGCTGCGTTGCCTGCTACTTCCTTATTTGTCTACTTTACTTTCTCCTGCGAGATACATATGTATATTTTAGTTTTTATAGCTTTCACTCTACTCAACTCTACCTTTTGTTTTTAGTGTAATGATTACGGACGCAAGTGAGAATGGGATGGCATGCATGCAACTGCTTCCCCTACAGCCAAAGCTACATACTTACGTGCCACATATTTTTTTAAAGAAAAAGATAGTGAAAGTGATAGTGATATTATTGCAGTTTGTTCTTGTTACCAACAACGACATTCTTACACATTGCATGTAAACGTGAGTTTAAAAGTAGTTTTTTGCTGTCTACTTTCCCTTAACGTGCTACTTTCACTTCACATGAACAATAATAAGGCTCGGCAAGAAAAAAATGGCTACTTTTGCAACATAACTGAAAAGAGCTGAGCGGAATGGTCTTTGTTGTTTTCGTTTCTTCTCTTCCTAAGCAGGGTAATAACGAGTGGTAGTAGAAGAAAATAGAGCCGGCAGATCTGACAATGACTGAGTGTTAGTGTAACACGAGCTTTTGTATGTGGATGTGGGAGCGGTGCAAAACAGGTGATAATGTGGCAGCACGAAAGGGGAGAAAACAAAGAAATATAAATGTAGCCTGGCCATTAAATGAGACATGGTGCAATGTCCCTATTAGTCTTCCTGGCTATTTCCACGACTAATATTTACTTGATTACCACATTATATAATGTGCTCATGTGTCATATTAAACATTTTCCACTCATGAAAATTACCTTCTTTTTTGCGTTCGCCTTCTCGCACAGTTTTCGCCTGCAGAAACAAACGTAGGAAAAGAAAGTGAATCGTTTCTAAGAAAGAAGGTGAAAAGCAAAACTGTTTTTTTTTTCTTTGTACCAACTCGTAAACCATTCGCAGAAGGGGATCGCTTGCTTCCTTGCGTAATTCTTTATTGTACCTTCCAGCGCATTTTACGAAGAACAGTGCGATCAAGGTTCACTTTGGAAGTAGCATATCCAAGAATATACTTGCGAAAAGTATGGAAGCGAGTTTCATCATCCTCTGAAATGCACAAGTTGTTCAAGAGCTCAACTTTTTCCTGGAATTACCATTTGCAATAATTTGCAACGTACGTGGTAATTTGTATTCAAGCATTTCACATGTACTTAACTTACTTATAGCAGATCGGGTAAAATTTAGAATAGAACGTGTGTTTCTGAGTCGTTTTTTACAACGATCCCTTTCTAGTTGCTTTTTGCTTTCTTCATCATTTCACTACTAACTCAGAGAAGATGGAATAAGAAAGTGCCAATTTTTACCATCATTATCGTTTTCATAGTCATTTGCAACTTAAGATGTGTTACGTACCGTAACCGTAATTTCTCCAAACAAATTGATTAGAGCGTAGCAGGTAATGCGCACCTTTTATCGTAAATATAGCACGTCGCATCAGAAGAGTTGAAGTGCGGATGAAGTGAGGAGGCGTGAAAGTGCGAAAGGCCGACAGAAGCAGGACTTGTGCAAAGTAAGTGTATAGGAGAGCCGTACATGAGGTGAGAAAGGACGAGACGAAGACAAAAGTAGTAATTACAACAAAATTATATTAAGGTATCAACACACAGACAATAATTTTGTCGTTATTGCAACGTACCCAGGACGACTTCGTTCATTCACCTTCTCAGTGAGTGAATGAGTGTGGACTTTCATCACTTCTGCGAGTGAGGTGGATATCCTCATAAAGAGAAAGTGAAAACGAGAAAGTGGTTCATATCAGCACTCATCTGTTTGTAGATACACAACTCACTCTGAACTCTCTGAGTAAACTGGTACTCATTCTGCACATGTTTGCTCAAGAGAGGAACGAAAGTGGAAATGGGTGCAAAAGAAAGACAGAGTCCTCTTGTCATCAACGTCATCAGCGTCATTGTCGTCGTCGACAGAATCACAAGCAGCGAGCAAGCGGAATTGTACACACGACTATTTTTGCAGAGACAAAAAAGAATAAATGAAAAGCAGAGTTGACGCGAGACAGCGTTAAACTAGTAGAATGCTTAGGTGAAATTTCCTCAAAAGTGCTAGTTAGCTAAATAAATTTTAATGGAATTAGTGGAAGTACTCTACTTTCACTCTCTTACGTTCTTGTTCCAGACGAAAGTGAGAACTACTTTCATTTATTCCACTACTTATTTCTGCACTGAGAAAATGAATGTTTTCAAGGGATGAGAAAAGTATGTACTATGTATGTAAAAAGCTAAAAATGCAAAATTCTCCTTGCTACAACACTGCATTGATGTCAGTAGTGCTAATAAGGGCACAAGTAAGAAAGAACAATCTCATCATAATAAAACAAGTACAGCGTTCAGCTCTTCTTCGAAACCTTTGCATAACTGCTGCTCTTTGTTAGTTTTCACTTTCTTCCAGCATGTTGCATGCTCGCTTCCATTCTCATACCGCTTCAGTTTACTTTCACTCATAAAGAAGGGTACGCAACAACCTTTACCCTGTCATTAGCACGATATACATTACGTTAGCTCGAGTGTTTCACGTAGTAGGTACTCATGTGTGTAAACTAAAGTAGATTCATAAAACAAAACCGGATATAGCATAATATAAAATGTGCTTAATATCATATAATGTAATATGTATCCACGCATTTCCCCTGACTCACTCAGCAATTCAGCATCATATCATCCAACCTTCGTATGCGTATGTATATTTTGTACATGTTTATTAATTCGCAGCTTGGTGTGAATGTGTGCTTCAAGTTTCAAGCTTCCGTTATTGCTTCGCTGGACCGTTAGCTTCTCTATGGCAAACAATTTCAACAAAAGTGAAAGTGAAAGGAATCGCTGCCTTGCAGATTCGTTCCTTTCCTCACTTTCACTAGTCTACTCAGCAAGGTGTGAAACGATGCAATATATGTCAGAATTATTTAAACAAGCACATGTTCAATTTAACTGTGCTATTTAAAGGAAAATTCCCCTCTTTGTGCTTCGCTTCAAGCACTTGTACAGACAGGAAACAGGCTCGTTTCTCCACTTGTTTATGTTTTGCCAGTAAAATCAGGAAAAGTGTGATGTTGGGCTTAGACTCATACATTAAAGAGCTCACTTTCTCTCGCATCACACTCTTTTTCCGAAATGTGTAATTTTCTCTTTCTCTACTCTCCACTCTTATTTCGTTGTGCAGCCGCCTTAGCCACAATTTCAACTTTCTTACCTGTAAGATGCTCAGCCTTATTTTGTAAAATGATGAGGGTGAAATTGGCCATCGCTGACCCCGCACGACTTTCCGCTTTGCATGTGTAAACGCCTGCATCTCGCGGAGTAGTCCGTATCACCATCAAATTCGAGGTTTTAATGCCGACACCTCGATCAAAGGCGGAGATATTCCGTGACATCTTTCCGGTCTGCAGAGTCGTGAAGAGGTCAGGAGTTTGACCAGATGGTGACGACGATGTCATTGCGGCCGTGGCACTCGAAGAAGAGTCTCCGCGTGACCTGCTCATGGACGAGTTTCCCGTTTCCCATCGAAAAGATTCGGAGACTACAAAACCAGAGGCGAACCCACCGGCTCCATTTGTTCCCACAGGTTTGTTCCCGTTCCACCAACGAATCTAAACGGAATAAATAAATAAATTTTCAAAAAATGCCACATCGTGATTTTACATACAGTGAAAACAAAAAATAATGTCCTTTATTCACATACTTTTCCAATACACATAAATAAATAAATGAAAAGCTTCGCAGTAGGTGGGCTGGTTGGAAAAGGTGGGACTCGAGAATGGCTACGAAATATTGACACAGAAAAGAAAAGAAAGGAGAAAGTGGAGTTTTTCCTTAAATGAGACTCTGCCTCTCCCTTCCTTCATCCACTTCCACTCATCCTTAATCCTCATTTTGCATGGACATTTAAACGAGGTCACATGCATATCACATCAAATGAAAATACTACACTGAATGTGTGCTCCTTCCTGGAAATCTTCATTATTTTATGCATCACAAATACATTCCACACACATGAGTTGTGAAAACCACCCAACATTTTCACTACTGACGCAAAATGCATTCATGGCTCCTGATTCTGATATTATGCTATGCATAATTTACAAGGTCTGCTTGCCTTCCTCTGCGAAGCTCCTTCGAAAGAGCTGCTTGTTCCTTGTTCGCAACCAAAGTACTCCACTTACTTTTAGCAGCTAGTCTAGCGTACATAAATAAATAATATGATAGGTTCGTAACGCATCTTATCTCAACCAAAAACATCATCCTCATCTATACATGTGCACATAGTTACACACACGACACACATCATAACATCATCTGGATAGTCATTAACAGACAAAGAGGAAAATGGAGTCTCTTCCCTCCCGTGCGCACCACCACCACCACCACCAACCACCACAACTGTAAATAAATATATGCATAGCAGTGAAGTGAGGCCCAGTTCGGAGAATGTGAGAAAGCACGAGAAAGCGAAAGAGGAGGAAAACGAAAATGATCAAGCTGTCGAACTAAATAAATATGCTCATTAAAGTTGCGGCTGTGTTGCAGAGCATCAAACATGCAAATCCTTTCCCTGTAACAGCCATGAATTCAAATCTTTTCACATAATCTTCTCGCAACGGAAGAGAATGATACAGGGACAGAGAGAACAAAAAAAAGAGGCAGAATAGATGCAAAGAGAAAACTAGATGGGCACACATTATTTCAAGAGAAATGAGAGGAGTGAGCAGAAATATCTTCCAACTCAACCAGTTCTATTCCGCAACTTAGTCGAAGCGACTCCATTAGATCAACCGCGTTATACATACCTATTACTGACACACAGGCCAATCCAATTTCACTCCCTTACCCAACTTCCCTCAGTCTGGCTCACCCTTGCCACTCTCATATTAGTTTTACTTTTACTTTTCTTACTCACACACCTTTTTGTAGATTATGGGAAAAAGCATGTGTAGAGTTTACAAAGCGTTACTTTGTCGTCAACATTCCTCTCTTATGTAAACGAAAAAGCATTACTGTATCGTTACCTCATCGTTGCCAATTCATGCGCATAAACCCAATGTTTTGCTCTCTAATTTGAATTGGCCATTTATGAACATTAGGTTGTCATATGTCGAGTATAACGGCTGAGCATGAGCAAAAGTCCATTTGGTAACGATAAGGACATTTGATCGTGGTTCAAGTTAAAGCTTATCGTTACCAGTAACGATATGTAAACTCTAATTGTAAGCATGTAGAATAAGTAGCTTCATCATCATCATCAACAACAACAACAACAAACAACAAGAACAACGTCATCGTATCGTTCCTATTTTACATCCATTTTACATGCAAAATGTTACTTACGTATCATTACAAAGTAGTAAAAAACAGGGCAAAAGAATCTTATGGGAACAACTATATTTTTTCCGGGTGTGTATATTTTTTGCAAACTATCCCCAACAACAAAGAATGTAATGTTATACGTAGAAAAAAGCATTTTTGTACCCAAAACATTCAATAATACGTATGTGTGTATTACCTGGAGAACGAGTAAGAAAATACGAAAAGCGTAATGTGCTCACTCTGAGAATCGCCTTTTTTCTATACAGTAAAAGCATTGCCAGATAGCAACAACAAAAAACAACAACAATAACAATAACAATCATGCCAGAAGGAAAAAATAGAGAAGGGTATTGTTGGGGAAGCAAAGTTTTTATACACCCACTGGATAGCCTGTTCTTTTGCAGTTTAGTTTACTTGTTTCATGTTTATGTGTCCGACGTTTTTTTTCTGCTAGTGGTGGAACACCCAATCTTTGTCTGATTTTTGTTCTTCCCATTTTTCGTTGCACGGTTTTTGGCGAATGATGTGTGTGTAATTTTTAGTATGCTCATTGGAAAGTGCGGATTTCAGTTGAGGGAGACAAAGTAAAATCAGATGTTGAATGGGTTGACGAGATACTTAAGAGGGGAAATCCAATGTGATCCATCCATTCCTCTGTGGCCATGCAATGGTGTTTCACTTTCATCCACGGCTCTTTTTACTCTCAGCGGTACGTAAATACGCAACGTACCCCTTGGAACTGTAAAGATTTTTCCCGTAGTTTTTCTCACTATTCCATTCCCCTACTTACATACTGCGTAGTACAATGAAGGGAGAAAAAACAGCTTAGGCAAATCCAATTGTAAATCTTCAATCAATCTCTATCGCTTTCACTTGCCTGCCCCCTCCTCCCTCATTTACATAGATTTCTGGCTACACTAAAGCATTACTACCACTACTACAATGACATTTTCCCTCGCATGTTAGTTTTAAAAAACAGAGCAGGAAGAAGTTTTCTCCCTAAAAGTAAAAAAAAAAATCTTTCGATTTTCCCATCTTTTAAAACAAGTTGAAAAAAATCAGAGGTTTCGTGGATGATGTGTATGTGTCGTTTTACGCAGTATTTATTCCGTGGCTTGGATTTCTGCAGTGGCGAATGACAAGCATTAGTAGTTTGCTTTCTATTGAATGTGCTTGAATCAGGTAGCTCAGAGTAACGGTAACTGTGCACGTAACTGAAAACATTTTATAAGCTGTAATATACTGTAGGTCCATTGCAAGGTACATTCTTATTGATGACGAGGAGGATGACAGACGATGATGATGATGATGATGATTGCACAATAACTGGAAAGCACTTAGCAACAGCGAGTGAATGTCTTTTTTCTGGGGTACTTGAACGCGGAAAGAATCATTGTTTTTGACTCTCTGGAGAGGTGCGCTCTCAACAGAAACTGAAAAGAATTGGGAAAGGCACACCGCGCTTGACGAGATAATAACGACGGGCCCAGTTATCCTTTCTCAAGGGCTTTCTCGTTCCTTTCTTTCTCGCTTTCTCTTGATGCGAAAAATGCACTTGAAGAATATAGTGACAAGGAGCAGAGGAAATTGTTGATAAGGAGGTGACGACAAAACGAGAGCCACTTGAAACGATTTTTATTTTATTTTATTAAGAATGCCTTCTTTTGCCTGAACACGTCCATTCTTCCACTCACTCAGACTCAGTTACCGTGTGTAGATGAATGAGTGAGCTGAACTGAAGTGAGCCATATTTGTAAGTAGGTATGGTATTGCATTTAAGTATGCATATCTGTCATGGTTACAGCTGTCTATTGATAGACATCTCCTCTTTCTTCTACGGTATCATCGCTATAATGAAGTAGGAGTCGTTTGTGAGGAAACATTCTGTTGAACACAATTTCCTTTTAAGAGGAAAGTGTCACTTTAATTGCATAGTAGTTTTTGGTGGCAACTTGGAAATATCAGCCAGAGACCACACACATGAAAACTAATCAATCTCGCCAAAAAAAACGAGAGAGGATAAACAAATTAGCTACAAGCTTTCACATTATCAAACAGTGAACAAATGCAGTTTCTAACTTTCGCTTTGTGTGGTGGTGGTGGCGGTGGTGGTGCAGCAGTTACGAGGAATTTAAAACAGATTAAATAAAATGGGACGTGTCCTCCGATCCTGGCCATAACGGCAACAAAATGAGTCGCATAAGAGGAAGAGCAAATGAAAAGAAAAGGCTGGGCTATGGAATGGAGGAGGAAGCTGCTTCTTTCTTGGTGGTGACCGCAGACACCAGAGAGCAAGCTTCTTTCATTTTCTTCATGATCCGCATCTTTCTCCCATGGTCGACATTAGGCGAGTCTGGCGCTTGCAATTTTGTATTAGTATCGCATAAATGCGCTTTTAAAAGACTCAAAAGAAGGATTAAATATTATTATGAGGGGCTTGGACCAAAAACCAGTATAACATCACAACACTACACTTATAGAGGTATAGCTTTAATTCAGTTTATTTCATTCAGTACAATGTGCCTTGTGTGCAAGTGAGTGTGTGTGTGTGATGGAAGAACTGGAAAAGATCCCGGTGGAGGCAGAAGAACACTTTCATAATATCTCCCAATGGTCTCTTTTTGCTCACTTGTGTATGAATAATGGGTCTGAATAATAGGAAGAGGCAGTGTATCCCCTCAACTCATCCTCTTTTCATACTCCTCTGCTTTCTCCCACAACAACAACAAAAACAACAACTGGAAACATTAGAGCAGTTGTGCGTGGCGTGCCCAAACACACACAGACAGAGCAGAGTCTGTGACTGAGACGATATATGTAGGTTGAGAGTATGTAGATATTTTGTGTTGTCACACTCTGCTCCCCTTTATCATTGTCTCTGCTACAAATAACACACATTCTATTCCAGTTCATTCTATTTCCACTGCTTTGTAAAAAAAATAAACTTTTTCTTCTTCTTCGTCTTCAACTTTCATTTCCACTGTAAAGTGAAGGATACAAGACGAAACGAAAGTTAGGCAGGGTCGAGCAGAGCCATTAACTGGCCGTTTTTTATTGTACGTGCAAAATCCTCTCTGCCAGCATAATAATATCCGCTCTATCATTATTTACATAAAAGCAGAGAGAAAAGTGATAATAATGCAGATGGAGAAAGTGGGGGAAGGCAAGGGAGCATTTCAATTTCGGGGTAAGAATGTATGACCAAATGATCAACTTGTACTACGTTCTCACAGAGCCGTTCTCGTTCTACTTCATAACTGCGTTAATTGATAATCAACGAAATTACCATGGAGAGAGAGAGAGCAAGAGTTATCTGAAGTTGCTGCAGAGATCCCTTAATTACATTAGTGTGAGTGTGTGTGTGTGTGGAAATTAATCAAATTAACAAATTAAACTTATGCTCAGAGTCTTTTGGAATGAGGCCAGCAGAGGATTTTCAAGGGAAGTGTGCGAAGGGGAAAAGGAAGAGGAGAGCGATGCAGAAATGAAATTGGAGAAGAAGAAAGAGACGAGACTGAGCTGAGACTAGAGATTACATAGCGTTACTGCTAACAATACGTTTAACGTAAACCACGATTAGATGTGCTTATCGTTACCTTACCGTTACCCTATTGTTACCAAATAGAGTTTTGCTCATGTTCAGCCACTACACTCGACATTTGAAAACTGATGCTCAGAACTGTGTTTATGCACAGGACTTGGTAACGATAAGGTTCTTTGTAAACTCTAACTGAGACTGAGACAGAGAAAAGAGAAAGAGGAAAGCGAAAAGACGATGTGAGTTTTAGTTTCGTGGAACGGAACGAGCAGAATGATAATGATGTCTTCCCACTTTTACCTCCACAGCTGCTTGCACACACCAGATTATTTATCCTGAATGAGTGTGGATATCCATCTAGTAAACCTATTATACGGCGATGGTGATGATAACACAAAAACACTTCTATTCATTTACATGCTGTGCAGAGAGAGAGACTGTGGCACATTTTGCGGTGGTGGCCTGCCTGGCCTAGTCAAGTCTTGCCCTTTTCCTGTTTTCCCCCTTCATTTGTTTTGCTAACTCTTTCATTCCAAAGGATAATCATCATGATCTTTGTTGTCTTCATGATTAGGTGTAATAATGTATCTTTACAAATTATCTGGAAAAAAGTTTCCCCTCGCTCTTTTAAGTGGAAATAACGAACAAATTAAAAGTAATTTATCTGTTGCTTGTTCTTTTTTTTTAGAGAAATACTAACTGCTTGTTGATTTAAGCATTTGGATTAGCTTTGCATTAGTACATTGCTGGCAACCGCAAACGAAACGATTGCTTGAATTCAATTCAATGGTTCAGCCTGTTCCATGTCTCAAAAATGGATTTGGTAGAAGTTGATATTTACACAGAACTAGTTTTAATTAATTGCGATAACGATACTAAATTCAGTCCTAAGTCAATCTGAAGCTGGAGTCTGGAAAACAAAAATTAACTCTGCCAAATTTGGCGGGATAATTTAATTTAGTACCTTAAGAACTGTCAACGATACGCACATTCTAAAACTACTTTTAGTATCATATTATGAAACGAATAAGGTTAACAAATTATCATTGGTTGATGAATCTCCTCTATTTTATGAAACACGAGCTTTCATAAAACTGACGTTAAAAATTTAAAAGCGAAAGATATGTAAAAGTGGGATGAAATTTCCTTCGTTTTATTTTCACCGCCCTTTAAAAATAGGCAATAGCGAGGACCATCCTCCGTGTCTCTTTTTCGTCACCCTGTTTGTTCTTTAAACAGAGACTAGGAAGAAACTACAGCTGGTTACATCCGCTTAGCAAAATAAAAAGTAAACCTAAAGTTTTGCAGGAATATGCACGCGTATTTCGCCTTCAGGTTTTTTATCCTAGGACAACATGTCTCGTCGGTTCGTTTGGGAAGGTAAGGTTCCTTACTAATCTTACCTGCGTGCGTACACACCAAATATGAAAAAAGAACTTGTTGTTGAAGTATTGTGTTGCATGTGCCCATGTATTTTCCCGACTGAGTGAATAAGAAATGATTACCTTCAGCTAAACCGCCTGGACACGTTCTCTTTCAAGTGGCACATAAAAGGGATAAGAAAAATGTCAGTTTATAAGAAGAGAAACAAGACCGTTCCACTTTTACTTATGAAGAGTAAAAAATTCAGGGAAGTTTCCTTTTATTATATTTTGTCTCTCTGTTCCCATTTTCAGCATAAAATAGCAGCAGCCTGGAGTTTGTGATAATAGAAAGGTATAAAAAGATGACATTGCTCTGTTCGTACTTTTCTCGTCTTTCCGTTATGACACCAAAATATTCACAATACGAAGGTTAACATAATAATATTTCGTAGCTAACTTAGCACCTGGTCCCTGGCACTTACTACAGGAGTCTACACAACATATTCAAAGAATTGAACAAGAATGGACCATTCGTTTTCGTCTCCACAGAATTTTCCTGGAAATTCCACCGGTAGAAGAAGATTGAGAAAGAGTTCTGCTTATTTATTTATTTTATTTAAAGTGTAAACACCCAATCAAGACCGAATTTAGTGAAAAGGGGGAAACGAGGCTCGTCATTTTGCTCACATACTAAGACTAAATATCAATAATTCCATAGAAAAGGGATGAATTCTAAGCAGATTCTTGCGTCAAGTGTCGTGACATCGACAAAAGAAGAAAAGTAATCATAAAAGAAAGAAAGAAAGAAAGACAGGAAGCAAAGGAAGTCGTTCACTTTCCCCCTCTCGCTTTACAACATAACTATCACTATGTAAGTAAGGTACGTACCTACTTATATTTTTATTTCTTCCTCCTGTTCCTATTTTTTCCTTTCTTTCTCTTCTTTGTAGCAGGCAAGCACCAGGCCGACACACAAAACACGCGCACTTTTCTTTTGTGTGTGCGTAACGTAAGTATAGAGGACGGAGGATAGGGTGAGTGCACGGTTTGAGATGGATGGATGGAAGTGGAGCAATGTTGTTTTAGATGATAAGCAGCTTAGGAACAATAAGTCCCTTCTTAAAGCATCAACAAACTAAACTTGCTATTACTACGTGGACAAAAAAGGGAGCAGTCACGAGGAGACAAGCATATCGTCAACAGTCAGCAGCTGGAATTTGCTTAGCTTAGCAGTACTCGAGCAAGCACAATATTTTCGTGTATCATGCAAAATAAAATAAAAAGGGACAAAAGTGAAGGAGGAATACAAAGGGAACATGAGTCGTTAGCAGAAGAAAAAAAAAGAGGAGGAAGGAGAAAACAGAGAATGGGGATACATACATTACCTACATAAATACAAAAGATGGGAAAAAGTCCGTTGCATCTTTTTGGAGAGCGAGGCAACAGTAGCGGAGCGACAAGGAAAAAAAGGGAGGAGAGAAAGAGGAAATAAGAATAAAAAGAGTGGAGAGGAAATGAGTAAAGAAGATAGAAAGACACTCACTCAACTTAATTCATAAGCATACCAACTGCACAAAATGGAGTTGGAATGTGGAATACTATCAGAGCGACAAAGCAGAGCCAAGCGTTTCATCTTCCATCGCGAAATTATTCAAAGCTACTTTCACCGTCTGCTGGCGTTTTCCTTGTCTACTTGATATATGTATGTACATTGGTTGCATGTGTATATTTTGTGACCCTCGCAAAGTAGCAACTACGAGAGGCCGAAATAAAATAGAGAGGGTCGAACACGACGAGGAAGTCAGATAATGCGGAGAAAAAAGGGGAAATCAAAAAGATGGGGAAATGGGCTGTCTTCTTAACTTAAGTGACGATGACGAGGATGAAGAGGCGAATGCGGGAATGCAAAGCGGAATGAAACGGGAAATGTGAGAAGGAGTGAAACGAAACAAACTGAACGATGTTTCAGGATAAAGTGAACAAGACAACAAGTACATCATCGTCATTTTTATCTTCATCGTCATCAGGACACAAAGCGTATTATCTAGCTTACTCATCTGTTTTCCTTGTTAAATTATGAAAGTACTCCAATAGCCTTAATGGCTGTTTACATTTGTTAAACCCACTGCTCACTTTTGTCTCCCGTTTCCACTTGCTAAATTACACAATGAGTTGTTTCAAACAACCGGCCATGTTTCAATAGTGAAAGTGGACTACTACTTCTGCCTTAGTTGGAATAATGAGAAATGAACGTTTTCACTTAAGTCGCCTTACATTACTTTGGTTAAGAAACGCACAGAGATTCCATTGCGTTTGCTGATGAAGTTGGTAAAATAAAATACAAGTGCCAATAGTGCGTACTTTCCTTTTAAGCAGGCTTTCATGTCCCTTTTTCCATCTTAATATGCACAAACTGGGACTAAATTGAATGCAGCAAAATTCTGTGAAAAAATTAACTAGGACACGTAATTAGGCTAATGGTTTCAAGAGATAAAAAGTTTTTTCTCACCTTTGTGTCTGGAGTAGCTTCCCACTGGCATGTAAGCGTCGTGTTCTCGCCTTCCAAAATCTTCCAACTTTTTTGCAGATTACCACTTGACCTGTGAAGCTTTGGGAGACAAGCAAAATCCTCGAGTGCGAGTTCATTCCACAATTTTCCTAGAAGTCGTTGCGGCTGGGAGCATACAGGAGGTACTCCAAACGGTACGTTGTTCTTTCCCATCCATTCGCGAAAAGGTTGGAGTGCGCAGGAACAGTTCCAAGGATTCCCATGAATTTCCAGTCCATGAAGACTCCTCAGGGGGAAGAATGAGATTGCCTTTATATTTAAAAACACAGAGAAGAAAGGTTACAAAAATGCATCACTTTAGGACAGAATAGATGGAGCAGTTTAATGCTCGCAAAGTGTGTAAAAGTAGATCCGTGCCACAACTCGTCCAACTAACTCAACACAGACTCATTTCTATAAAAAAATGGCGAGTCTTTTCAATTTAAAAGTATGACACCTTCCAGTTTATCATCCGAACGCAATCGCAGCGATTTGCGTGCGGCGTAGGTGGAAATGGGTAACATAAGAATGATTTATTCATTCGAATTACATCCTTCCCCTGGTATAAAGCATAATGAGCCGGTGAGCTCGTTCGTAGAACTGGAACCTAACCTAAAGCAGACAAAAGGGAGTTTTGGTAGGTAGAGTTTGAGTGAAACAATTCCCAATTTTCTATGCTACGGTGCCGAAGTATTTCTTACTCCTGTCCTGAAAAATACCTGGCTGGCGAACCTAATCTAAAATACACTGTTTATTTTTATTACTCCTAAAATAACTCCACTTTATATTCACTTTACCCTTTTCACATAATTTCACCTGCAGCTTTTATATTAATAACGTGCGTCCATTTCATTACTGTTACATACTACACATATTTAGTTACCACGACATGCATTATATATTAAATTTAGCACATTGGCCAAAAACATAGTTTGCCCTTTCAAAGTATTTTCTTTTCGCAAAACACTCACTTCCCTGTTATTACGATGTGTTGTTACTGGCAGCCTATAATCACGAGTTATTTATTATTCCACACATTACATTTTTGTGCATAAAATAAGGTGAATACAAATCCCTTAACCCCACCTACACCACCGTTCATATCGGAGTACATACCAAGTTTCTGCTTTTTTTTCTGCATAGTTGGAAAATGAAAAAGTAATTATATTTTAAAAATGTGCATTTTCTGCCCCCGGAAAAAGAAACTTTTATAAGTAAGCAAAAAGTAAAATAAGTCGCATTTAGTCATATTATTTTTTGTGCTGGCGGACCAAAACAAAACTGGCAGGAAAAAGAAAAGAAAAAATTATTAGTGCTAAAAGCTCTTTTTGGAACACATAGGTAGACTCTATTAATCCGGCTGGCCTTCTACTTTAGAAACGGCGACGGAACAGGTAGGCAAATAAAAAGACAGAAAGTGACACGTCGAGTCGAGTGTTTATTACGTATTATTGTGTTGTTTTATGTGTGGCATTAGTGCAAGAAGTATGGCTCTGCTTAATAAAAAACTTGTTTATGAATAATATGCAAATTCCAGAGGAAAATGGCGTAAAGGGAGACATTCCCAGTATTTTGCCATTTTTTCCATAAAAATAAAAGCGTTGTCTGTTGGGTAAATAAGGGGTCATACTATGAATAACCTGTGACAGATATACAAAGAGGAGAGAGGAAAACGAAAGAAAAAGAAAATGGTTCGCTTTCTATTTATTTTGCATTAAATAGAGTTGACTTGGTTTCTCCGTTTCCCTTTTCTCTTCGTCTTTTTCTCCAGCTTTCTCCTTTTTGCATACCAATATGCTGATTTGATATGCTGCTATTGCTATTTTGGTCTGGTTTTCTTCAATAAGTAAATACGGTAAGTAAATAATCATGTACATGAAAGAGGGAAGAACTCACTTTCTCCATGCTTCCATTCTATTGTGCCCTGCAAGGGAGAAAGTTGAAGTAGAGGAATACTTCAATAATAACGTTATAAAATTTTACCCATTTTTTGATTTGCTCTCTGTGGTATGCATTTTAAGGAATAGAATATAAGAATAGAATGGAAATAGTAATGTTGTTCTTTTTCTGCGTAGTGGAGTGCTCTCTTGACTCCATTTACTCACCCGCTCATTGCATTATGTATATGAGTTGTGAGTAAAAACGCAAATGATTTACCTTTACTACTACATATACCTAACCACAAAAACACGAATAATCTTGATCAGGGTAATGTGATGTGGTGTGATCCGGTGCCAAGAAAAAAACAGACAACATCATGCTATTATTGATTCGTTTATTAAACTTTTCCAATTTTCCTTGCTTTGTCATCCAGATGAAAAAAATGCATATTTTGTTACACTAGCGTTTTAAGATATACAGATCGGTTACAAGAAACAAAAGATCCAATTCGCATTTTTAACTTTCTGTTGAAGCCTGACAAGGAACTCATCACACTAGAAACATGTTTCCACTGGTGTATAAAAATTGAATTGCATTTCTTCCAACACGACCCTCATCCAGTATGAAGCTATCTTCTGATCTGATCTGAAAAGAGCAGGAGTGAGCAGAGAAATGTTAGCTCGTTGACTTTTCCTGGCTTTTCAGCCCTATGAGTTAACCTAACTTAAAACATAAACGAATTGCCATTCTAAAAATTCTTTTCAAAGTTATCAAGTGCGTTTGGAGGGAAGACGCACACTCTGAGAAAGAATATCTGCTCGACGGCTTAGCCCAATTTGTCAATTTATTTAGGCATGAGCTACTGCGGCCTATAAGAATTATGAAAAAATTCAATATGTAACGTGGAAGAAACTTAAAGCTGTATCCACATCTCCACAGTTACAGCATTGTTATGTTATGAATAAATGCAAAGCATAAATCTATTCTGCATACCACATTATTGGTGTATTCGGAGAAACAGGGAACTGTACGGACTTGTGAACTTCGTTATCTTGGCTCAGCTGTAGTTCGTTTTCCTGTTCATGGTTCAATAGCTATGCATACAGGAAACTTCCGCTCATCACTCAAACGAAGAGTAAGAGAAAGAAAAAAGGATAAAAATATAACAGATGAAGAACTTGGCTGAGAAAAGAAAGACATGAAGAAAAAAGTACGTATCTCTTTCGCCTTCAAAGTACGTTCGGTTCGAGAAGCGCAAGGAAGCCAAAGGCAGCCACAAGTGTGGAAGTACAAAGAAAAAAAAAGAAATGTACAAGAAAGGGAAAAATAATACGAGATGGAAGGAAAAAATTACGTCCTCAGTGCTCATCGTGTAGTCCGCAGACAACCCTTTGCTCCTGTCATCCTCGATTTTTAGAGAAATTCTCCGCTAAAAATATGACTGTCCAAAAAATCCATGCTTCATCGTGGAAAACACTCGCAATATACGGTGCAGGAGATAATAAGGTAAAAAGCTTGCACGAAAATGCATAAAATATTCTAATATAAGAAATAAAGGTATGTTCATTCGAGGTTCCGAGAAGATACCAGTTTTTGTTGTTTTTTTCTTTGGTCGTTTCCAGGGAAAATTTTGTGGACTGCTCCACCGAGTGCTGTATGCAGCAGGGAAATAACCTTGCGATTGTGAAGCTGCTTTTTTCAGCAAAACTGGGTTCATTCCACTCTGTTCTTTTCTCAAAAAATAATAAAAATAACCGCTTCTGCTTATTGCTTACCGCTTTACTGTATTTTACCCGTATAAGTTATCAAGTATAAAAATATCTCCGTAAAAAGAGGAAGCTGAAGCGGAATAAAGAAGAAATAAGTTGTTGTACAAAAGGCACAAAACGAACTTGGGAAGATGCACGCATCGTTCTCCGTACCACCCACTCAATGATAATATCAAAATGATACACTTTTCACTGATCACACATGCATGCACTTGTAACTCTTGTCTAGTCTAACAACAACGATATGATGACAACGGCAGCACTGTTGTTTTCTCGGACCAGGACGAAGCGCAATAAACTAGGAGCTCATGGGTGCAATAATGTGTTGCTTTCTTTAACTTAGAAGAAGACCAGGCCTTGAATATAGTACCTAGGGATATCAGTTTGAGATATGTCTCCATGAGAGTCACGACCAAACAACCATTTAAATTTTTACATGCGAATTCACCCATCTCATTTAACTACTCATTTTTAATACGTAAGAAATAAGTATTATCGAATTGATAAATCAGCTAAAAAAATAAGCATTTTCTTAATATATCAATCCTACGTATATAATCTTCACCGAACTTGTTACATTACTTGTAACAAGTGCCCACCTGTCAGTAGGTTCCTGTCTCGCTGTTCTTTTCTATGACACCAACATTCGCACCACATGAGATAACTCATGCATTGGCTAAGGTCTTATCCCTATTGTAATCGGCGTTAAACGCTGCAAGGAAACTATGTACCATGTGGACTTTACCGCAAAAAGTAACT